>JAXCGZ010024113.1:0-15205 GCA_037179515.1 Halocaridina rubra | reverse complement strand
AATGACAGTTTTTCTGAGGCTATGATTTGTGAAAAAGGGAGGTGATTAAATGATGATCTGGTAAAGAAAAACCCTGGAACGAGTGCTGATACTGATGTGTTCAAAACTTAAAGAAGGTAGTCAAGAAATTTATGGGGAGAAGTGGCATATATAGTGTGGTTAGGCATGGAGAGGCAAAGAGTTTGAACCAAGCAGCTGCACAGAAATAAGTCCTGGACTTTAGTGACTCGGTAAAGAAAGGAGGCTTTCTTCCTCAACAAGTGTTCAACTGAGATAAAACAAACCTATTTTAGAAAAATGCCAAGGAGGACCTACATCAAATAAGAAAAAGTACTGCCACAACACAAGCCAATGAAGGACTGGCTGACTCTTTCCCAGTGCAAATGTAAGTGGGATCTTGAAGGTCAAGCCATTGCTTGCATGCCACTCTGGGAATCCATGGATGTTTAAGAAACTTAAGTTAGTGAAAACTAAATTGTCTGTTATGTGGAGGGCTAAGTAAAGAGCTTGGATATCCAGACATTTTTTCATTAAATGGATATATGAAGTTTTTGCAACAAGTGTGAAAAAACTTTCTAGAAAATGATTTGCCATTAAAGTGCCTTCTTATGATGGTCAAAGCACCAAATCAACCTCTTGGCTTGATGGACGAGTTGGTAGAGTTGGATTTGATCACAGTGAAGTTTTTGTCCTCTAACACAAATCCTCTAATCCAGCCCATGAACCAGCAGGTCATTTCGAATTTTATGAACTCTATACTATTGCACTGTTTCCAAGGTGTTTTGATGTGCACTGTGACACAGACTTAAGATGCAGAGACATATGGAAAACTAAATTTCACATCCTCCATTTCATAAGAATCACTGACAAAGAATATTGGCTAGTGACTTACAGGACCCTGAAATTACCCTGGATGAAACCGTGTGGCAGATAGAGACCTCAAGGGCTTTCAGGCTGAGGCAGTTGCTGTTGTCGATGATATTGTCTTTGGGAAAATGCACGGGCCAGGAACTTGATGTTTATGTGGATGAATTAATTGAAGATCACAAGAATGAGCTCAATAGAGAAGAATGAGAACACCTTCAGAATGAACAGCAAAAGGAAATGGCAAAGAAAATGTCTTCAGAGGATGAGGACAGATAGAATATTTCTACTTCTTTGATCAATGAAATGGGTGCAAAATGGGGTGAGGTGCAACGTTTTGTGGAGAAATATCACCATGACAAAGCTGCAACAACCGCACTATAAACCTATTCAATGACAATACCATATCTTACGTCAGAAACATTTTAAAACGCTGGCAAAAAAACTTCATTCGACAGATTTTTTGGAGAGGCCCAAAGGATGATATTGCAGTGGTGACATATTACAGAAAAAAGAAAAAACAGTACAGTAACCAAGGGTTTTTAAGGAAGAGGACTCCCCTTCCAAGCAGTAAGATTTCACCTCTTCCCTTTGCTTACCACCTTCCACTTGCACAATTGAGTCTCCTCTGTATGAGTAAAGTGAAGTTAAGTTTTATCTATATTTCATCTAATTAATGTGTACATTCTTTTTGTTTAGGAGTAACTAATATACATTGTTTTTGTATACAAAATTTATTCAAGAAGTACTATTATGAAGATGTAAAAAGCAATCATCTGGCATTCACAAACGGATTAATCCATTTTACATTATATATGGTAAATATGAATCTAGTTTTCAAGCAGGCTACAGAAACGGATTAAGTTCAAGAACAGAGGTTAAGAAAAGACCTATTATAATAAAACCCAAAGCAGGTGGAGGACTTTAGAAGCTACATCTCTGAAAATGTGTGGCTGTGGAAAGAGTGAGAGTAAATTTTAAAGTGATTGTGTCTCCCATGGATGGGTGTTTGCAATGACTCAGCAACCCACCTTTACTAGTAGGATTGCATCCATTGTATACAGGTAGATAGACTGTAGCTCAAACCAATATTAATTATTAATTATACCACTACAGGGGGTCCTTGGTTTACACTGTCCTTGAGTTACGAGGTTTCGTAGTTACAACGCATCTCTCATACATTATTATTATTACTATTTTTTTTTTATAATTTTTGGCCTGGATTATGTCTCCCAAGCGTAAAGCAGATTATTCAGATGGCAGTGCTCTGATGAAAAGGAAAGCCATCATCTTGGAAGCAAAATTAGAGATAGCGAAATGCATGGAAAAGGAGAAACTTTGCTACTGCATTAGCATAGGTGCTTATTTAGGTGCACTGAAATCCGGGCTACATCATATTTCAGGAACAGAAATCTCACATAAATTGAGGACCACCTGTACAATACAGCATACTTTTGGTCTATTATAATTCTTTTTATCTTTTGAAGCAAAATGGGAGAAAGCCCCAGCAACAAAGTTGAAATATATATATATATATATATATATATATATATATATATATATATATATATATATATATATATATATATATATATATATATATATATATATATATATATATATATATATATACAGTGATCTCTCACTATATCGCGGTTCACCTTTCGCGGATTCACTGTATCGCGTTTTTTGGGGGCAATTTTGTTTTCTGGGTATATGCAAAAATATGAAAATATTAAAAAAATAAAAATGTTCAGTATTCTAATTTTTTTTATTGAAAAAAAAAATTTCAGTATTTTATTGATAAAAAAAATGTATTTCCTAGCCTACGAATAATAAAACAGTAAGAAATAGTAAAAAAAAAAAAACCATAAATTTGAAAATGTAACTGTACCATAGAAAGTACAATATTGGTATCAGCGTTTCGGAAAACGCAAAGGGTCGCACCTACGTGAGCTAGCATATATTAAAATTTCCAGTACTTTCATGATTTTATTGATAAAAAAACGTATTTCTTAGCCTAAGAATAATAAAACAGTAAAAAATAGTAAAAAACATAAATACTAACAGTATTGCACAATGTAAAATACGATACCGGTATCAGCGTTTAGGAAAACGAAAAGGGTCGCACCTACGTGAGCTAGTACATATTGAAATTTTCATTATTTTATTGATAAAACAAGTATTTCCTAGCCTAAGAGTAATAAAACAGTAAATAATAGCAAAAAACATAAATTTAAACATATAACTCACAGTATTGCACCATGTGAAATACTGTCCGATAGCTTACAATGTATTGGCGTCTTGGAAAATGCAAAGGCTCGCCCCAAAGTGAGATAGTTCATGAAATGTTATTGGATGAAAGGTGGGAGATGACGAATCACATAACTGTTTTTCTGCATGTTCTGTATCATGGAGTCTGATTGGCTTTTTGATTGAAGTTTGGTTCTCCCACTATCTTCCATTGTCTCGCCTCACTCGTTCAGTCTAACTCATGTGTGCGCCGTTTGCATTGTGCTTATAAATATGTTTTGCTTGTGATATTTTTACTCACGTATTTCAACCTCTGCAATGCCTCCCAAGCATCCTTCATCTTCTAAGGCTTCTGGTAGTGAGCCTAAGCGGCAAAGTAAGATGTTAACCCTAACAGATAAGGTGAAACTGTTAGATATGCTGAAAGAAGGAAAAAGGTTTGCGGATGTTGGCCGCTATTTTGGCCTCAATGAATCTACTGTTCGCTATATCAAAACAGCGACTATTTCTTTTAATAAATCAGCGAAGAGGGTCGTAACATCCCGCAATAAGATAATAGTGCGGATGGAATCTTCTTTGGCCCTGTGGATTGTTGATTGCAGAAAGAAAAACATCAGCATAGACAGCAATATCGTACAAACAAAGGCGAAGAAGCTGTACGAGATATTTGCTACAAACGAACCCGACGACGACAGTGGCGACCGTGGAGAGGAGGAGGGGAGAGAAGAAGATATCGATGACCCACAACCAGGACCCTCCAGCGATTCTCCACCGAGGATACAATCATTCGTGGCAAGCAAGGGATGGTTCGCCAAATTTCTAAAACGCTATGGGCTAAAGAACGTTTTGGTTTATGGCGAAGCTGCCTCTGCAGATACAGCTGCAGCAGAAGATTATGTGAACAATGATTTTAAGAAAATTATCGCCGAAGGGGAATATGCTCCTGAGCAAGTCTTTAACATGGATGAGACTGGGTTATTTTGGAAGAGAATGCCGTCTCGCACTTTTCTCTTCAAGGAAGAAGCTAAAGCCCAGGGATTTAAAGCGCACAAAGATCGCGTTACCCTCATCATGTGCGGGAATGCTGCGGGCTTCATGTTAAAGTCCGGGTTTATCTACAAGTCAAAGAACCCTAGAGCTTTGAAAAATAAAAACAAGAATCTGATGCCAGTGTATTGGATGCATAACCCTAAGGCCTGGATCACAAAAAGCCTCACATCAGACTGGTTTCACCAATGCTTTATCCCTCAGGTCAAAATTTATTTTGCGGAAAAAGGCCTTGAATTTAAAGTCCTTCCTTTGATGGCTAATGCTGGTGGCCATGCAACTAGTCTCGAATATAATGGTGTTCAAGTAGAGTTCCTGCCACCGAATACGACGTCACTGATTCAGCCTATGGATCAAGGCGTTATTTGGGCGTTCAAGGCCCTCTACACACAAAATGCCCTGGCGAACCTGGTTGAATCCATGGATTCGGACAAAGAATTCTCAATGATGACGTACTGGTGTAATTACACGATTGCCACATGCCTTCAAAATATTCAGAATGCAATCAAAGACATGAAGCCGGCCACAATCAATGCCAGCTGGAAGCAGTTGTGGCCCGAAGTCATACACGACTACAAGGGATTTGCTCCTGACGAAGTCCATAACTCGGCAGTTGCGAAAGCTGTGAAGCTGGCTGCATTGCTAGGAGGAGAAGGCTTTAAAGATATGACTGACGAAGATGTGAATGAAATGAATGACTGCCACTCGCAGCCTTTGCCTGATGGAGACTTGGAAGAAGTGACAAAATCAGAGAGCGAAGAGGAAGAAGAACTTGAGGAAACGCACGAAGAAATTGAAGAACCTGGCCTTACACTCGAACGTTTGGCAGCCATGTATGAACATGTGAAAGCAGTCCAACAACTCTCGCAGGTACATGACGATAATATGGTTTGTTCAGTGACCTTCTGCAATATTCTCGACAATGCCATGATTCCTTACAAGACCATCTTCCAACAAAAGAAGAAACACCGATAGCAACTCTCCATTACCATGTTCTTCGCCCTCAAAAAGCAGCCGTAAAGCTGTTATTGGCTGCGGAATACTTTCCTCTAGAGTCTACAAACGTCACTACCACTTCATTCACGGTAAGTTTACCTATCACGTTCATATAAATTTACGTTGCATGCTGTTATTTATAAAGTAAAGGGTGGTTTTTTAACAGTGCAGGGAGGGTTTATACAGTAAACGTAAAAATAATCGTAAAATACCTATGTACATGAGTATGTCATGTCAATACCACCTCATTCACAGTAAGTTTATCTATCGCTTTCATATAAATTTACCCATGCATGCTGTTATTTATGAAGTAAAGGGTGGTTTGTTAACAGTACAGGGAGGGTTTATACAGTTTATAAAGTGTAAACGTAAAAATAAATTAAAATATCTATGAACATATAGGGTGATCCTACTTCCCGAAAATTCCTCTATCGCAGCGGGTCCCGGACCCTAACCTTCGCGATAAACAAAGGATCACTATATATATATATATATATATATATATATATATATATATATATATATATATATATATATATATATATATATATATACCGTATATTTCGGTGCATAAGTCGGCCTACAGATAAGTCGACCCAAAAATGAGAGTAATTTTTTATGATTTTTGCTAGTATCTGAGGTATAGGTCGACCTCTAAAATACAGAACTCGCCTACCGTAAATTATAGGCTAGCCTAAGCAGCAGTGTAAAAGTTGAAATACGAAACTTGCCTAAGTTATAGGCTAGCCTAAGCAGCAGTGTTAAAGTTACCATATATAAAACACCGGGCATTAATTAAAGACTACCGGTATGTTATTACAAACGTTGTTCTACTTACAATATGAAATAATATATAAGGTAGTATTAATATATATATATATATATATATATATATATATATATATATATATATATATATATATATATATAAATACAGTACTTGGAATAACGCGAAGATAAGTTCTCAGAAGTGACGTGCAATGTAAAAATCGCGTAATGTAACAAGTCATTTTCCATAAGAAACAATGATAATGGGCATAGATACGTTTCACTTGAACGACTGAATCAGATGAGCTTCCCACAACATCTCGTACTACTCTCCAACACTTGCTTCCATCCCTAGTGACGAAGTTATCGGACAGAAACGCTGATTATCTACGTCAAATTGATGTAAAATGCAACACAACAAAAGGATATCAAAACATCGTCATTTATGACATTATTTTACAATGAATACTTACATAAGAGGGAAATTTTTCGTTGTTTACAGTTTAGATAGAGCCCTTTCCTTTTATACCTGGCACCAACACTTGCTTACATCCCTAGTGACGAAGTTATCGTACAGAAACGCTGATTATCTAAGTCAAATTGATGTAAAATGCAACACAACGAAAAGATATTAAAACATCGTCATTTATGACATTATTTTATTATGAATACTTACAAAAAAGGGCAATTTTTTGCAGTGTACCTTAGACAAAGCCCTTTCCTTTTACACCTTGCACCAGCACATGTTAAATTGTCAGAAAATCGTCCTTTTCACTTCCTACCCCCTCCCAACTCAGGGTGTCCCCTTAATTCCCATGTAAACTTATGCACATGGCAGCAAGGTGGGAAAGTGCCTTTGAGGCAGTTGCTTATTTACTAAAAAATTTTTTGAATTTCTTGTGAGGACATTATTCTTGTATTTTGCATATTTTTACTATTATTTTTTGGGGGCGTTATTCCAATTTCGTGTATTTTACAAACGTGTAAAAAACAAACTGTGTATATATATATATATTATATATTATATATATATTATATATATATATATATATTATATATATATATATATATATATATACTGTAATCCCTCGCTATATTGCAATTCACCTACCGCGAATTCAGTGCATCTTGGAGTTTTTGGGCGAGGAAAAAAAAAAAACTTTTTTAAAATGATTGTGACACCAGGACGGGCCAAAAATAATAAAATAAAACAGCATTTATCAGGCCTGGGCACGAAGAATACATAAAGTAAAGAGAAACAGAGATGGAGAGTGAAATGACCTGTCAGATGTGATAAGATTATAAGAGATGTGTAATGAATATCCAAGAATAGTCAGTGTAGATGGTGACATGATCCATCTTAAATATGCATCGTCCATTGCAGCTTTAAAAGGCAATCTATATACTTTGCTTTTGGACAAATAGTTGCTGCTCACACATAAACTAAACTTAATGATTTAATACAATTTCCCTAAACACTGACCTCTCTGTATGTAAACTTATATTGACTTCTCTGTTCTCTAAGTTAAGAACTAACTATTCTCATTGTATGGAAAACAAATCTGGTGATGATGCCAATAATAACGATACTGTATTGAGTTTTATTATTACTACTTTATAATTAACATTATTGTTAACATTTTTATTACAGCATAATTATTTTCTAGGAAAGGTACATTTAATTTAACTGTATGTATTACCCTCTTACTTATTAGTTCAATTACATGTCTACTTTTAGGTAAGTCACTTTTAATCTTAGAAGAATAACCAATGTACAAAAATGGAAATAAATGTTTGCTTGTTTGTTTGCCTTCGTATCAGCTGATGTACCCTCGCACGCTATTTCCCTGACGATATTATATCGAAAGTTTATTTGCGGTTTATTCTTAATGCTTTTTTTCAATTTTTTTCATAATATTCGATCGCATTAAGCAGTAGAAGAGGAGGAGGATACGGGAGAATGAACCTTTAACCAAAACGTTTTGCCGCTTCCGTATCAGCTGATGCTTATCACTAATCAAGCACAATATCTTACTCATAAAATATTTATTTACTCACCCTATTTGGGTTTATCTAATATTCAAGATTATTGTATTATTAATATTCCTTGGTTCTAAACATTATTCCATCTTCTTTACATATCGACTATGCTGCACGAAATCTTAAGGTAAAGACTGTCAGCTGAGAGAAAAAGAAAACTATATTCGTTACAAAGAAAATGTATACTGTAGTGTACATGGGAAACTTAAATGACATATATATATATATATATATATATTCTCTACACGCTATTTTTCTGACGATATTATATCAAAAGATTGCTTGCTGTTTGTTCTTAATGCTTTTTTTCAATTCTCTTCATAATATTCGATCGCATTAAGTGGTAGAAGAGGAGGAGGATGCTGGAGAACGAACCTCTATCTGCAAACGTTTTGGCGTCCGTATCAGCTGATACACCCTCGTACGCTATTTCCCTGACGATATTATATCACAAATTTGTTTGCTGTTTGTTCTTAATGCTTTTTTTCAATTCTCTTCACAATATTCGATCGCACTGAGCGGTAGAAGAGGAGGAGGATGCGGGAGAACGAATCTCTATCTGCAAACATTTTGGCGCTGCCTTATCAGCTGATACACCCTTGCACGGTATTTCCCTGACAATATTACATCGCAAGTTTGTTTGCTGCTTGTTCTTAATGCTTTATTTCAATTCTCTTCATAATATTCAATTGCATTACGTGGTAGAAGAGGAGGATGATGCAGGAGAACGAACCTCTTACCAAAACGTTTTGCCGTTTCCGTATCAGCTGATGCTTATTCAGGCACACTATCTTACTCATAAAATATTTATTTACTCACCCTATTTGGGGTTTATCTAATTTTCAAGATTATAGTATTATTAATATTCCTTGGTTCTTAACATTATTCTATCTATCAACCATGCTGCACGAAATCTTAACGTAAATAAAGTCAGCTGAGAGAAAAAGAAAACGAATACAATTCGTTACAAAGAAACGTATATCGTACTGTACATGGGAAACTTAAATGAAATATATATATATTCTCTACACGCTATTTCCCTGACGATATTATATTGAAAGTTTGTTTGCTGTTTGTTCTTAATGCTTTACTCTAATCTTCATAATATCACATTCATATAAATTTACGCTTGTGCGCTGTTATTAATACAGTAAAGGGGGGTTTGTTAATAATGCAGGGAGGGTTTATACAGTAAAGGTAAAAATGAATGTAAATTACCTATAATAAATATGGCGCTCCTACTTCGCAATTTTTCACCTATCGTGGCGGGTCCCGGAACCGAACCCCCGCGATAAATGAGGGAGCACTGTATATATATGGCTATGGAAGGAAATTGAAAGAAATTTTGAGATCCTTAGCGCTTTCAAGCTTAATACTTGTCTTCAGAGGAATCTGAGTTGTACAAATGAATGAGGCAATATAATTACATACAGAAAACAGGAAAAAAAAGGGAATTAGCAACACATCATTGGAGAGGTGTAAATACCAATAAACTAATATAACATATGTCGGTACTGCCTTTATATCCAACTTCCGATGATGGGTTGCTAATTCTCTTTTTCCTCCTGGTTTCTGTATGTATATACATTGCCTCATTCATTTGTACAACTCAGATTCCTCTGCATATAAGGAATAAACTTGAAAAGTGCTAAGGAACTCAAATTTATTTTTGATTTCCCTTCGTAGCTATTAACATATTTAGAATATTCTTGTGCTTTCCGTGAAATAGAATCATACATACAAGGAGTCATCATATAATGTCGTTTTGAGTTTATGACAAGGGCTGCCTTTAAAAAGAAAAGAAAAAAATTGTGTCTAGTTTCCCTTACCCTTCATTCCTGGTCCTCTAGGGGTTAAAAGTTGGACCGGTTGGAGTAGCCAACGGTCATTTCACAGATGATGATAAAGAGATGTGTATATGTTTAAATGAATATTTCCTATCTGTATTTACTAATGAAAACTTAGAATATATTCCAGAAGTAGTATACATATACACAGACTGTCCTTATAATATACTTAGCAGAATAAATATTAAATGGGAGGATGTAATAAAAGAAATAGATAAATTAAAGACTCATAAATCTCCGGGACCTGATGAAACTTATGCTAGAGTATTAATGAAGTCCAAGGCAGAGCTTAGTTGTCCACTAACTGCACTATGCCATAATTTAATAAAATTAGCATTGGTACCCAAGGAGTTGATATTGGCAGATGTGGTACCAATATTTAAACATAGGAGAATGGGTTAAAAAGAAAAACTATAGATCTGTGTTTTTTCTTTTTAAATTCAATATAATTTTTCAATATAACCAATTGTATATATAAAAAATAAATAAATAAAGCCATTAACTTGATAAAAAATGAGATACCAGTGAAATATTTTTTATGTTTATAAGTGTGTTTTATATTGTATAGTTTTATTTTCTATAGATTATGTATTGATTGTTCTTTTGCCTTTCCAGACTCACCTGCCTGCCCCTGTGTCGTCAGCAGCTAACACAGCAAGCTATCTCCTGATAAGAAAGTCTTTCCCTCCCTATGTAAGCACACCACATGAGTACAGTATACTGTACAGGTACTGTTAACAGTTTTGTACTATACAGTAACACAGTACAGATATTGAAGTGTAATAGAGTACAGATATTTTTATGTATATGAGGACTCCCTGCATATATATATATATATATATATATATATATATATATATATATATATATATATATATATATATATATATATATATATATATATATATATATATATATATATATATATATATATATATATATATATATATATATATATACCGTATATTTCGGTGTATAAGTCGATGCTTTAGCCCCAAAAAATCAGCCCAAAATTGAGGGTCGACTTATATAACAATCACAAAAAGCAAACCTTGAAATCTTGTGACATATTGGTGCAGGAAATCAGGCCTAACCTTAGGCTAATACCGACGACAGCCTCGGTGCGGTAACTATCGATGTAAATACATGTAGCTACTAATGTAAATACTTGTATTTTAATCAATTCACATTCTGATTCAACACTAATAATGTAATAGAGCTACCATTACCTTAAAATTCCACAAAATGCTATTAATCAAAGGAAAAAGACCATAACAATGTAAACATCATGCAGCCATTTGTAAAATTTCCGATCAGCTGATCGCTGACGAAACAAAACAATTTACGGTATAAGTGCGTTCACACCAACCCTTTTTTGACCACAGAAATGTTAAATAGCAACATCTAGGATAACATCAGATCTTTATTTCTCACTAAAATAAATTACAATAAAAAGTATGCAATATGTTTTATTCATTTAAAAACCTTCAACATTGCTACAATCATCATCATCTGATGCAAAAAGTTCATCAAATAAATCGTCATTTACAGTTTCATCGTAAGGGTCCCAGTCAGAATCTGGTAAGTCAACTTCGGCTTCGTCTTCATCTTCACTCTCATACAGCAGATCATCCTCGGTGCCATCCATTGCATTAGAGATACCGCATTTTTTGAATGACTTTACTATGCTTTCTGTTTTCACATTACCCCAAGACTTTATCAGAAACTCACACAAAACATCCAGTGATGCAGCACGCATAGCTCCACCTTTTGTGAATGACTTTTCTCCATGTAGCATCCAGTTGTTCCATTCCTCTCTCACATTATCTTTAAATGGTTTATTTAAACTTACGTCTAACGGTTGGAGTAAAGAGGTCAAACCACCAGGTATAACTGCTATATCAGTATTAGTTCGTGATAATCTGGCTTTAGAATTCTCTGTTATGTGGCTGCGAAACATGTCCCAAACCAATAGACTTCATTCCTTTCTTATTCCACCCGGACATCTGTTCCAAACGTTTTCTATCCACAATTTTACGCCATTTTCATCCATCCAGCCTTTTTCATGAAAGTGAACAAATACTCCAGATGGAAAATTTTAGAGGTCGACCTATACCTCAGATATTAGCAAAAATCATAAAAAATTACTCTCATTTTTGGGTCGACTTATCTGTAGGCCGACTTATACACCGAAATATACGGTATATATATATATATATATATATATATATATATATATATATATATATATATATATATATATATATATATATATATATATATATATTATATATATATATATATATATATATATATATATATATATATATATATATATATATATATATATATATATATACACCTTGTTCCTTTTATACGCGATTTTTTTATATGCGAAATTGCAATAACGCCCCCAAAAAATAATAGTAAAAAATTCGTAGTTTGCGAATAATGCCCCCCCCCCCCAAAAAAAAAAAAAAAAAAAAAAAAAATTATTGTGACAACAGGATGAACCAAAAAATTATAAAATAAAACAGCCTTTATCAGGCTGTAAAGAGAAACAGATGGAGAGTGTAATGACCTGTCAGATGTGAAGGGATTATAAAAGATGTGTAATGAATATCTATCTCTCTGCTGGGTTTTAATATACTTCTGCATTACTCTCATGATGTCTATTCCAAAAATTCTCCTTAGATCTTATTATTATTATTATTATTATTATTATTATTAGTTTTAACAATAATTTTCCTTTGGTGATGATTGTGGAGATTATTATTATTATTATTAATATCATTATTATTATGAATTTGTAATTAAACCATTATTTTTACAATAAATAATGTAGTTTTGGTTGAATGAACAAGAGTTAATTGAAGATCTCTCTCTCTCTCTCTCGTTTCATTTCACTTACATTATATAGAATATATTTATATTAAAAGGAGAATAATCTTACAAACAACGCATGCATCAGTTACTTTACAAGCTGATGAGTCGTTTGGGGCAGCAAATGATATATATAATAATGCACTTTTAATAAAAACGTTAATGAGTTAAAAGACCGTTAAATTAATTTCCTTTCCACGAATCCTTTGTAATGTCTCTCTTAAACAAGCCGCGAAAGCATGTGCCAAGAATGCTGCATTGATCAAGTGTCCTGTGGGGCGGGCATAATATCAAAGAATAGCCTCACCGTATTCCCTGCGTGTCGTAAAAGGCGACTAAAAGTGGACGGGGCAGGGCGGGGGGACTAGGAATCCCCCCCTTGTATCAACCTCCTGTGAGGCATCAAAGAAGAGGGAGAGTAGAGGGGAGTATAACTGCTCCCCAAACTGTTTCTCTTTTGATGTCGGCTACCCCCACTTTTAAAGGGGAAACAGCCACGGTATATGTATGTATGTATGTACAATTATTGCTTTAGTCTTGATCCCGTTCATTACAGTGCTCATTTTAAACGTAATAAACCTAAGTTTTAATTCGTTTTTTGTAAAAAGAGAGAGAGAGAGAGAGAGAGAGAGAGAGAGAGAGAGAGAGAGAGAGAGAGAGAGAGAGAGAGAGAGAGAGAGAGAGAGAGAGAGAGAGAGAGAGAGAGGAGAGAGAGAGAGAGAGAGAGAGAGAGAGAGAGAGAGAGAGAGAGAGAGAGAGAGAGAGAGAGAGAGAGAGAGTAATTGGATACCTTTTGTTAACAAATTTGTCATTCAGAAGCCAGATAAAAATTTGAAAATGGAAGGAGGATGCAAAACACGTGTTCTGAAAATATTAAGAACATAAGAATAGGGGACACTGCAACATGCTTACTGGCACACACGAGGCAGTTCTATTTTTGAATGATATTTTCAGCATGTCTAACCTATTCTATTCTACTCTACTTATTTATTCTATTTTTCTTTTTATGATTTTTCTAATAAACACTAATCTATTCATACCCACCCTACCTCTGTCATATGTCTATCTAATCTACATTTGAAGGTGTCTAAGGTATTGGCATTTATTATCCTACTAGGAATACTCTACGGTATTACCAAGCCAATTTTCACCAATTTCCCTTCTGAACCTAAATTTATCAAGATTAAATCCATTACCCATTACGAGTTCTGGTTTGATCATGAATTTTTTAAACTTTATTAATATCACCCTTGTTAATCCCTTTAAACCATTTATACACCTCAATCATATCCCCCCTAACTCCATGCCTCTCTAGAGAATGTAGATTAAGTTCTTTTAATCTGTTATATGGTAGATTTAGGCATTGCATAATTAATTTTTTTTTTCGTTTTTTAGTCTTGCTTTGGTTATTTATAATTCTTATTTTATCTTTATATACATTTGCAGATAGAGGTTCGTTCTCCTGCATCCTCCTCCTCTTCTACCACATAAGTTACTTGCTCACTGCCACCATGCATGTCCCAGTGTACTGTATAACTGTTGCCCACTGCATAATAGAGTAAAGTATAGTAATGTATGTTAATTTCTAGCTGTAAAGTGAATATGAATATCTTTTGTATACTCTTAAAAATAGATACAGGGCTTTCTGCTTTGCTATGTAGTAATAAAATATTTTTTTACTTATATCTTTGGCATGGTGTGTCTATGTAAGGTTTGGAACATATCTATGCCCTTTATCATTGTTTCCTATGAAAAATAACTCGTTTTTTCACGCGATACTCCATTTACACGACACTTCTGAGAACCTATCTAGGCGTTATTTTGAGAACAAGGTGTGTGTATATGTATATATATATATATATATATATATATATATATATATATATATATATATATATATATATATATAATATATATATATATATATATATATATATATATATACAGTAATCCCTCGCTATTGCACGGTTCACTTATCGCGGATTCAGTGCATCGCGGATTTTTTTTGGCACAAAAAAAAAAATAAATAAAAAAATAAAATAAATAAAAAATAAAAAATAAAAAAATAAAATTTTTTAAAGATTATTGTGACACCAGGATGGGCCAGAAAATGATAAAATAAAACAGACTCTATCAGGTTGTAAAGAGAAACAGAGATGGAGAGTGTAATGACGTGTAAGATGTGAAGGGATTATAAAAGATGTGTAATGAATATCCAGCTCTCTGCTGGGTTTTAATATACCTCTGCATTACTTTCATGATGTCTATTCCAATAATTCTGCTTAGATATTATTATTATTATCATTATTATTATTATTATTATTATTATTATTATTATTATTATTATTCTTATTGGCAACAATAATTTTCCTTTGATGATGATTGTGGAGATTATCATCATCATCATCATCATCATTACTATTATTAAGGGCTCATCATTGTTTGTACATCTGTTGGTTTATTTACTTTTAATAACTGTGTAAAGTGCCCCTCCTTAGTTGGCTGGG
>JAXCGZ010024112.1:0-15231 GCA_037179515.1 Halocaridina rubra | reverse complement strand
CTCCTCTATAATTACTACTTGTGTTTTGAGTGACTAAGTGCTTAGTGGAATACTTTACCATAATTTCCATAAATCTGAAATCCTGCAGAGTATTGTGAGTACAAAACTTATATTTGTTGTATGACGAGACTGTTCATATTAAAGGAAAAAAAATTGAGAACATTTTCGTGAGGAGAGAGAGAAGCTGCCGTCCAGTTCTGCCTTGAAGGAAATCTAGAAGAGTTGCCAGAGGTGGAGCCATCACATCACATTACCTAATTTTTTGTGTAAACTGGGGAAAGCTCTTAAGCCGTTTACCTGATCCTATGGTTCTATATATTGTTAAAATCAGTATCCTTCCCATTTATATTAACTAGTTAGTTAGTTTGATACACGAAAAAATTGAATAATTAAAAAAAAAAAAAAATATCCACCTGTCAACAGTACTGAGTTAAGTTGCCAAGTAGTACAGCTGTATTTTTTTCTTCATTTTTTTTTGCTTTTCTTTTAGCTTTCTCTTTTACTATTTTTTTTTATTTTGTATATATATTGAGTTAAATGTAAAGTCTAATCCTGTGATTTCATATCTTGGTTAGCAAGTGAGTTTATCAGTTAGGAAGAATATATAGCAGAAACAGGTGGGTGCCACCTCAAACACAAATTCGAATTTTCCTTCAGGTTTGACTTTTGTTTTTCTTTTTCTTTTTATACTTAAATTACCATGGTCAAGTTTTTAAGTTAAGATGTGTGTTACCAGAAAAGAGATAAACTGAGTCACTAAATAACACTTATATGGAGATATAAAAATTCTGTGTGAAGCTCAATTAAAAGTTTTTCTCTTTTTTTTTCCTCTTTCTCGTCTTCTTTCTATATTCTGTGAGAGGGAGAACATAAAAATGAGGCCATCTCTGTCCCAAACCTCTCCCACCCATGGGTCGGGAGGAGGGGTAGCCATCAGGGGACTTAAACAGAGAATCAAGAAGTTAGAGGCAATGGTTATAAGCCTTGATGAAAAAATTCGGAATATTGATGGAGAAATGAAAGAGAATGAAACACTCAGAGAACAAATAAGATCTTTGGAGGAAGCAAATAAAGCACAAGGGCAGGAGAGAAAGGAACTAGAAAAAAGAATAAAGAAGCTGGAAGGGGAAAAGAGTCAACTAGAATCTAGAATTTCTAAGCAAGAAGATAAAAACAAACAGCTGAATGACAACCTAAAGGAATTAGATGTTAGTTCACTGCTCTCTTCTGAGAGAGACGAGATTGCTGCTTGGAATGTCCAGATTAAGGAAAACATTGAACAGTTCAGAAAAGAGTTCCAGGAGCTGAATATGGAAAATGATGCCATGAAAACTTCCTTTGCTGATGCACTAAAGGGGAATGTGGCAGTAAAAGAGGCTGTAAAGGTGGTGGCACTGGAAAACATACAAACAGTTGACTATAAAGAGACAGTAATCGAAAAAATGAAAGACGTTGTGATGGAAAGGGCAAACCCACTCATCAGACAGGCACTTGATAAGGAGAAGACAGTGGTAATCTCAGGCATAAGTGAATCCCAGGAGCCAACATGGCAGGGGAGACTTGAAGACAATAAAGCTAGGGTTGTAGACCTGATAAGAAAGCTTGGAGTAGTATGTGGTCCTGAGGATATTGTAAACATACACCAACTAGGTAAATATTCGAGGGAAGGAAAGCCGAGACCAACAAAAGTAACCTTTGAGAGAGGGGAAACATGTAGGGAAATATTGTTGAGAAAAAAAAGTCTAAAAGACCTTCAAGAATGCAAAGAAGTGTTCATTAGACGATACAGAACACAGGAAGAGATGGGAAAGATAAAAAACTTGTTGCAAGAGGCAAGAAGGTTAAATGATGAAAGAAATGAAGAAGAGAAGCAAAATTTTCGTTACAGAGTACTTCCAGACAAAGGGGAGATAAAGAAGATAATGACAGAAGATCAGGGGATGGGGCCTCATTAAGATTGTTATACACAAATGCTGATGGATTAGCTGGTAAGGCAGTAGAATTAAAAGATAGGATTCACAACAGTAAGGCAGATGTAGTAGCAATTACAGAGATTAAGTTGAGTGAGGACATAAACAGTGTCACAGGTTTTCCTAAGGGCTTCAGAATACTAAGGGTTGAAAGATCTGAGAGGACTGGTGGAGGGATAGCACTGCTCATAAGTGAGAGGATTCAAGTTGAAGAAATAAACTTGGCTATAGAAAGTGAGTTCAAGGAATTTCTTGTTGCTCACATAAATACTGGGTCAGAGAGCATTATAATAACTGTTGTATACAACCCACCAAGGAACCAAAATAGGCTTGAAGTTTATGAGGAAAGTCATATAGGTACTATTGAAGTCATAAACTCAGTTGTTAACATGGCACGGGAAAAAAATGTAGGATTTTGATTATGGGAGACATTAATCATAAAGAGATAGATTGGATAAATCTTGACCCACACAGTGGTGAGGACTCATTCGGGGCAAGATTCCTAGATTGCGTACAAGGGAATTTCCTACACCAACATGTAATGGAACCAACAAGGGCCAGGGGTGGGGATGAGCCATCACTACTTGATCTAGTGTTCACAGATAATGTGTTGGATATTGAAAATATTGAGTATGAACCACCAATTGGAAAGAGTGACCACTGTGTGTTGTTGATGGAGTATATCATTGAAGATATTCTTCCTGAGAGTAGAGGCACTGAGGACATGAGGAGGAACTATCTGAAAGGAGATTACATCAAAATGAATGAGCTTCTTGCAGTTATTGACTGGAGAACCTTATTTTACAACAAATCTGTACAAGAAATGTATGACATCTTTTGTGAGAAATATGGGAAGACAGTAGATTGCTGCATACCTGTCACCAAAGTAGGTGTAATTCATGCCAGAGAGAAATGGTTCGATAATGGGTGTAAAAGAGCTAAGGAGTGGAGAGACAAATGCTGGAAAAGGTATAGGAGGAGAAAAAACATAAATGCCTGGCAAACCTACAAAAGAGCAAGAAATGACTACCTAAGTAAAAGGAGAGAGGCAGAGAGAGATTATGAGAGGGACATCACCAGGAAGGCTAAAGAAAATCCCAAGCTTTTCCACAGCTTTATCAGAGGAAAACTGAAGGTAAAAAAACAGGTTTTAAGGCTAGAGAGAGAGGATGGAAGCATCACTGAGACGGATGAAGAGATCTGCAAAGAATTGAACAAGGAGTTTCAGTCAGTATTTACAGTAGGAAATATCCCACGCCCTCAGATTGCAGTGATAGAAGCTCAAGGGCCGGTATTAGAAAACATCAACCTTACAGCCACAGAGGTATGCAAAGCGCTGATGGATTTAGATGTTCATAAAGCTACAGGTCCTGATGACATATTCCCTCATGTGCTTAAAAAATGCGCAAACACAATATCAGTGGCACTAAGTATCATATTTAAGGAGTCACTGGAGTCGGGGGAGATTCCAAGATGCTGGAAACAAGCAAATGTGATACCTATCTTCAAAAAGGGAAGGAGGGATACGGCTCTGAACTATAGACCAGTTTCCTTGACCAGCATAGTTTGCAAAGTTATGGAGAAACTACTAAGGAAACATATCTCTCTTCACTTGGAATCCTTCAACTTTTTGTCAGTGAGCAACATGGCTTCAGAGAAGGTAGATCAACAGTAAGAAACTTATTAGAATTTTATGATGAGGTAAGCCAAATCTTACAGGAAAGAGAGGGCTGGGCAGATTGCATATTCCTAGACTTCCAGAAAGCGTTTGACACTGTTCCACATGGGAGACTTATTAGGAAGCTGCACTCAATGGCTAGAATAGGTGGAAATGTTTTGGAATGGATAAAAACTTACTTAGAAGGAAGGGAACAGAGGGTTAGAGTAAGACACTCAGTGTCTGAATGGAGAAGAGTTAGTAGTGGAGTTCCACAGGGTTCAGTTTTAGGGCCACTTTTGTTCCTTGTATATGTAAATGACCTACCAGAGTCTGTAAATTCATTCATGAATATGTTTGCAGATGATGCAAAGATTGTGAAGAAAGTAAAAAACGAGAACAATGGTAGAGAACTTCAGGAGGATCTAAATAATCTGCATGAGTGGTCAGAAAAGTGGCTAATGAAATTCAATACTTCAAAATGTAAGGTAATGAGAATGGGTACAAGTGCAAGAAGGCCCAAGTTGACTACTCGGTGGCTGGAGTACAACTTCAAGAGACATAAAATGAGAGAGATCTAGGAGTAAACATACTGGCAGATTTGTCTCCAGAAATACATATAAATGGCATAGTAAGGGCAGCATATGCATTCTTATCAAATGTAAGGGTAGCCTTCAGGCACATGGACAAGGAAATGTTCAGAAATATTTATGTAACCTATGTGAGGCCAAAACTCGAATATGCAGCCCCCTTTTGGAATCCGCACTTGAAAAAGCACATAGCTAAGCTTGAAAAAGTTCAAAGACATGCCACGAAACTGGTGCCAGAAATTCGCAATCTCAGTTATGATGAGAGGCTGAGGGAATTAGACTTACCATCACTCGAAGCTAGAAGAGTAAGGGGGGATACGGTGACAGTCTTTAAATTCCTTCATGGTTATGATAGAGTGGATAGGGATCGATATTTCGATATGGCTGGCTCTAGAACTAGAGGTCATAGTTTGAAGCTTCGTAAGAAAACTTCTTTGCAGGATGTAAGGAAATACTTTTTCAGTGTAAGAGTAGTTGATAATTGGAATTGGCTAAGCGAGGAGGTAGTTAATGCTATCTCAATCCATAGTTTTAAGGACAGGTATGATAAGTATCACTAAGTCTAAAATGGAACCGATCAGGAGACGGGAAGATACGAGCTTTGGGCTCTTTCCCGTAAACACAAATAGGTAATCACAATTAGGTAATCACACCAAAGTAGGTGTGATTCATGCCAGAGAGAAATGGTTCGATAATGGGTGTAAAAGAGCTAAGGAGTGGAGAGACAAATGCTGGAAAAGGTATAGGAGGAGAAAAAACATAAATGCCTGGCAAACCTACAAAAGAGCAAGAAATGACTACCTAAGTAAAAGGAGAGAGGCAGAGAGAGATTATGAGTGGGACATCACCAGGAAGGCTAAGGAAAATCCCAAGCTTTTCCACAGCTTTATCAGAGGAAAACTGAAGGTAAAAGAACAGGTTTTAAGGCTAAAGAGAGCGGATGGAAGCATCACTGAGACGGATGAAGAGATCTGCAAAGAATTGAACAAGGAGTTTCAGTCAGTATTTACAGTAGAAAATACCCCACCCCCTCAAATTGTAGTGATAGAAGCTCAATTGCCAGTATTAGAGAACATCAGCCTTACAGCCACAGAGGTATGCAAAGCGCTGATGGATTTAGATGTTCATAAAGCTACAGGTCCCGATGACATATTCCCTCATGTGCTTAAAAAATGCGCAAACACAATATCAGTGGCACTAAGTATCATATTTAAGGAGTCACTGGAGTCGGGGGAGATTCCAAGATGCTGGAAACAAGCAAATGTGATACCTATCTTCAAAAAGGGAAGGAGGGATACGGCTCTGAACTATAGACCAGTTTCCTTGACCAGCATAGTTTGCAAAGTTATGGAGAAACTACTAAGGAAACATATCTCTCTTCACTTGGAATCCTTCAACTTTTTGTCAGTGAGCAACATGGCTTCAGAGAAGGTAGATCAACAGTAAGAAACTTATTAGAATTTTAGGATGAGATAAGCTAAATCTTACAGGAAAGAGAGGGCTGGGCAGATTGCATATTCCTAGACTTCCAGAAAGTGTTTGACACTGTTCCACATGGGAGACTTATTAGGAAGCTGCACTCAATGGCTAGAATAGGTGGAAATGTTTTGGAATGGATAAAAACTTACTTAGAAGGAAGGGAACAGAGGGTTAGAGTAAGACACTCAGTGTCTGAATGGAGAAGAATTAGTAGTGGAGTTCCACAGGGTTCAGTTTTAGGGCCACTTTTGTTCCTTGTATATGTAAATGACCTACCAGAGTCTGTAAATTCATTCATGAATATGTTTGCAGATGATGCAAAGATTGTGAAGAAAGTAAAAAACGAGAACAATGGTAGAGAACTTCAGGAGGATCTAAATAATCTGCATGAGTGGTCAGAAAAGTGGCTAATGAAATTCAATACTTCAAAATGTAAGGTAATGAGAATGGGTACAAGTGCAAGAAGGCCCAAGCTTGACTACTCGGTGGCTGGAGTACAACTTCAAGAGACAGAAAATGAGAGAGATCTAGGAGTAAACATACTGGCAGATTTGTCTCCAGAAATACATATAAATGGCATAGTAAGGGCAGCATATGCATTCTTATCAAATGTAAGGGTAGCCTTCAGGCACATGGACAAGGAAATGTTCAGAAATATTTATGTAACCTATGTGAGGCCAAAACTCGAATATGCAGCCCCCTTTTGGAATCCGCACTTGAAAAAGCACATAGCTAAGCTTGAAAAAGTTCAAAGACATGCCACGAAACTGGTGCCAGAAATACGCAATCTCAGTTATGATGAGAGGCTGAGGGAATTAGACTTACCATCACTCGAAGCTAGAAGAGTGAGGGGGGATATGGTGACAGTCTTTAAATTCCTTCATGGTTATGATAGAGTGGATAGGGATCGATATTTTGATATGGCTGGCTCTAGAACTAGAGGTCATAGTTTGAAGCTTCGTAAGAAAACTTCTTCGCAGGATGTAAGGAAATACTTTTTCAGTGTAAGAGTAGTTGATAATTGGAATTGGCTAAGCGAGGAGGTAGTTAATGCTATCTCAATCCATAGTTTTAAGGACAGGTATGATAAGTATCACTAAGTCTAAAATGGAACCGATCAGGAGACGGGAAGATACGAGCTTTGGGCTCTTTCCCGTAAGCACAATTAGGTAATCACAATTAGGTAATCACACAGAGTTGGAACAATATCGAACTCTCATATATCGTTAATTCCATGGACTTTGTAGATAAGGTTCGTGATAATGCATATAAGATAAGAGAAAATGTTCAGCTTCTTCTTCTTAATATAGGATAGGATAGGTGGGGGAAGAATAGTGACGGCATCGAGTGAACTCTCTTAGCCCTATTCAGGGTGTCATCTCTGGGGAGAGGGGGATAAAGGATGGGAAAGATTGGGGGAATAAGCACGAAATTTAAGGAAGTAAGAGATGAATAGAGAGGGGCAAACCCTCGTGCTAAGTTTTGGTTAAATATAATTTAATTGCGGCCCAACATGACTCCCTTCAGTTATAATTTAGGAATTTATAGGGAGTTTTTAAGTTTTTCTTTATCTGGCATAAATAGGTTCTGGAGGATTTCCTGTTAATATTGGAGAAATTCTTTTCCACCGGAGATGGTCACTGATTAATTCGTAATCTAAAGTGTTTAAAGCAGTAGTTTCTTGAAAAAACTCTTGAAAGTCGATTTCCATTTTACCCCAGGTTTTGGATGCTAGTTTAAAAATATACGTATTAAGTGGTTCGACTTTCAGGTTCTTATGAATTTCTTCCATTCTCTCTATGTATGGTGGAGTTTCAGAGAGAATTCTTCTTAAATTTAAATTTTGAATAGCTTGGAGTTTCGAAAGGTTAAATTTTGATAATATGCAAGTTGGAATTGGGGGGTATATTAATATTGGTCTTACTAAAGTTTTGTATAAGGTGACTCTATTTTTAGTTTTAGTTTTAGTTTTGAGCAGGTTAAATCTTCGTAGCTTGGTGGAAACCATTTTACTTTGTATTATTCTATTATTTATATGAGGTTTTATCCCTGTTCTGTTAATAGTTAAGGCCAAGGTTTTCAGACTATTGGAAAAGTTTATTCTATTATTATTAATTATTATATCTAGTGGTTTAAGAGCAGAAATAGATAAAAGTTGGAATTTGTCAATATTAGTTTTAATTTTCCATTTTTTCTCATATTCATTTATTCTAATTATTTCACGCTGCGTTTTTCTTGCTAGAAATCTTTTATTATAATCAGAAATTACTTGAGTGATGTCATCAGCAAATATAATTGTTGAACAACCTAAACCTGGTTTGGGTATATCTCTCGTGAATATAGCATAGAGAAGTGGACTCAGACTCGATCCTTGGGGGACACCTGCTCTAAGTTCAAATTGAGTACCCATGTGTTCGTTAATTTTGATAATTGACTTTCTATTAGATATGAAATCTGATAAAATTTTAGTTATTAGTGGGGGTAACTGAAGTTCTATGATTTATATCTGAGTCCATCTCTCCATACTTTGTCAAAAGCAGAGGAAACATCTCTGCTCAAGACATTGCACTTTTGCCTGAACTTTTGTGAGATGGCTATTTTTTCATATAAATAAGTTAGTGCTGTATGAGTGCCTCTACCTCTTCTAAATCCGTGCTGGTTAGGGGGAAAACAATCATTTAGTTCTAAGTATTTATAAACTCTGGAATGTATTATCTTTTCAAATATTTTCCCTGGGACTTCCAAGAGAGATATAGGACGTTTAGGTATAAAAATCATTATTGACAATTTAAATTTTTTCGGGAAATAACCTGTGGATAAACAAGAGTTAAAAATATCTAATAATTCATGAATTGCTATATTAGGTAAGTGGGATAGTATTAATTTATTAATGCCTGAATGTCCTGGGGCTTTATTTTTCATATCTTTAATGATATCTTTAATGTCAGCGATAGTGATAGGAGATATTAGATCGTCTCCTGGAGTTAATCTATTTAAGTCTACGTTAAAAAAGGGCGTAATTAAATTTTCGTTTTCTTTCACAAAGTTACATACTATTCTTTCGTGATTTAAATCATAGTTTAAATTTTCTTCAGCACTAATATTAAATATATTTTCCCAGGTCTTTCTGAATTTTCTTCTTTTTCTTTGCTGGTGAAAAGTTTTATTATTATTATTATTATTATTGTCTATTAGATACGGGGTTATTTCATTACAGTTACCCATTAATTTCTTAATATTATTCCAAAAGTTTTTGGGATCTTTATCTTTGCTTTGAAGTTTCATTATTATATTTTCCCAGTTATCGTTATATGAATGTATTAATTCTTTTTGTAATTTTTCTCTTATAGTTCTTAGTTCAGTTAAAGCTTGGGGACCCCAGAGACCTCTGCCAATGTTATTTGATAAAGTTAAATATCTATGTTGAGGAGTGCTTTACATTTATCATTTAGTTTAGGGTGGGGTAAGGATTTTGACTTTTTGAACGGTATATAATTTTCTATTGCTTTTTGGATTAAGGAATACCATTGCTTTAAGTGTTCTTCTATATCTAAAATATTATTAATGGTGGTATTACTTGTGATATCATGAGCGAATTTTTCGTCTAGGAAAGATTTAAAGTTATCCCAGTCTGCATTTCTAAAATCTCTTCTAGGGGGAATTCTAATAGCTAAAGGTTCTGTTGACAGTTTAATTATTAATGGTAAATGATCAGAAGTGGTTAAGAGTCCCTTTTCTATTGAGTAATTCAAGTAATGATTCTTATTACTTATGACTATATCAGGTTTGGAGGATTCAGATCCATGAGTCATGGTTCTGAAATCAGGTCCTAGAATTCTAATTAGATTTTTATTCATCAAAGTATTTAAGAAGTTACCAGTTATATTAAAATTATTGTGACCTAGAATATGATGTTTAGCATTAAGATCGCCAATTAGGTATGCTGGGATGTTTTTTCTTATTAATTCTAAAATATCTTCATATGGGATTTGCAATCTTCTGGGTGGAAAGTAAGTAGTTCCTATAATTATGGGGCCGTTTTTAGTTTCTATTTTTAGTGCTAATAAATCATTATCAAAGTCATCTATGATTTTATGAATGATATTTCGTTTAATGGCAATTGCTATACCTGCATGTGCTTCATTTAAAAAGTTTCTCTGATAAGTATTATAACCATAATTTTTTATGTGTCCGTTAGTCTTAGAGGTACTATTAAGAAGTATTATATCTGGGTCAAATTCTCTGTAAACATTATATAATTCATTACTTCTAATATTGGTCCAAGCTATTACGTTATGCTGGATGATTGTTAATTTATTATTGTTATTAGCCATACTGAATGTAAAAAATATAAAGAATAAGTTAATTATTTAAGCTTGAGGAGGAGGATGTTCTTTTGTATAGCCCCTGGTTTAATGCATCATAGTGTTTCCTTTCTAAATATTGAATTCTAATGTCAGCCAGATCCATTTTATTATGTTCTAGGAAAAGATGGACATCATGAGGCTGGTAGCTGCCATTGTGGTAAATGTATTTGAGTTTAGTGGTCCTAAGTAATGTGTCTCTAATGATTTCTGTATCAGAGGGTAATTGGTCATCAAGTTTCCCTATTATTTTATAGTTTAGGTCTTTTCTTAGTTCTATTCTCTCTCTCTGCTTTATAGCTGACTCTTCGTGCTTTTGCTGATCTGCAATATGTTTTGAGATCTTCTTCTTTTCTGTTGTTGTACGTTTAGAGACTGCACTTAATGGGGACTGATTGGGACGTTTTTTTATGGTTTGAGAGGAAATATCTTCGTCCATTCTCTCTTCTGCCTCTTCTACTCTTGCTTCTACCACAGTAGCAGCTACTGGTTCTTTTGTTACAGTTAGGTTAGTATTATTAGGAATACTTTTGGGAAGAGTAATCCCTGGTATACCATTAAGTTCATAAATTTCGTTTACTTTGGCCTCGAATGACCCAGGATTGATGGAATCCATCATCTGGCCATATACCATGGCACTTATTATTACAGTGGTCATTTTCTCTGCGTTAATGGGGAATTTGAGATCATGTTGTAATAGTCTATCTGAGGAGGTATGGGGTTTGGCTGCACCTATCATTTCAGCAAATGTAGGTTTGGATGTTTTTTTTGGATTTCCTAATCTCTGCTAGTTTTTCTTTCTTTCTCTGCTTCCTTTCAGGACACCCAGCAGCTAGTGTGGAATGCTCACCGGAGCAGTTAATGCATTTCTTAGTTCTGGTAATGCACTTACTTTCATTCCATCTGTGGCCTTCTTGGGCACATTCTGAGCAGATTGTGGTTTCTTTTTTGCACTCTTTGGTAGTGTGCTCAAAAGAATAGCATTTCATGCATGTATTTATTTGAACAAATAATTCCTCCTCGATGTTATTTTCATTAACCCTAATATTAAAGAGAAGGAGTCCCTGAGTTTTGATTTTATTGGCCAACCTTATGTTCTGAAAACGTATCTTTAAGAGATGATTCTTATTACTGATTCTACTTTAGTTCCCTGATTATGTTTCTCAATTTCTGCTATTATTTCATCATCCCTATGAGAGGTTATATATTGGTCAATGCCAAGGATTACTACTGTTCTTTGGGCGTTAAATTCTGGGGGCATTGTGATATCAAATCTTTCCTTATCAAAAATGGCAGAAACTTCAGGAGAGTTAAGTTTCTTAAGGTTCTCGTCGGCGAGGACAAGAATAAAGCCAGAATGTATGTTTATTACTTTATAAACAATTATGTTACTTTGGGCAAGACATGTGAATATGACATTTCTACGCCTAACAGGATCCCCATGGGGATCACGGTCCCTAATTCGAGCTCGACCCAGTCTTTAAGCATGCAGAAAGATATGATCATGAAAAACAAAAGCAAACAAAAATCACAGATATTATGGTTTAAATTTTGAGTTATATGTTTATTGGTAAAAAACGAGTGCAAAATTTCAAGTAAAAAATGACCGCAAGGAGTATCTTTATGAGCGATAATAATTAATTTACTTGGGCAATTAAAAGGATTATAAGTATCAACTGTTTAAACAAGATTATTCACAAGATTAAACTCCTAGATAGTAGTAGTAATAGATTTCGTGCTTTAGGATTGGGTGGGGAGAGGATAGGATACTACAAAGCGGTTACCGTGATGTATGGGGACAGTGGACGGTGTTAATTCACCAGGAGCGGAGTTCTCCCCTCTGTGCTGCTGGCTTAACCTACCAGCAACACCTGCCCGCAGCTCACAGCAAGCTCAATGCAGAAGCTATAACCACCCAGCAGGTAAAAACGGGGTAGTCACAGCCAGTAAGGTAAGGATGAAAGGTGTGATTAGTGGCTTGTATTCACGTCTGTGTGCTGTCAGAGCTCCTAAGAGCTACTGTCAGACGTGCAAGAACACTAATTAGAAAGGGTCTTTGTGTTAGCAGGGCTATTGACAGACGTGCCTGTAGTCAAACTAGTTTCAAGGGAAATCATCTGCAGTCTAATGCAGTGACCAAGTGAACTCTGCCAATATGAATGCTGTGTCAAATATGACAGTTACAGTGTGCCTTCAGTGTTAGTGAATCACACTCGAATCATGTTCAGCAAGTTTTGATGATACCAAAGCCTGTCCTCTTGTGTCCATTTTAATGAAGTTGTTTTGGAGTATTAACGAAATGAATTGGATAATTTTTTTTCAGTACCTCCATCCTCCATTTTAAAATTGGTAAAAGTCTTCGAGCAGTAGATGCACTTAGTATGCAGATGGATAGCTTTTCTTCTCAGGTTTTGTCAAATATAAAGATAAATTAAGATATGTCAAGAACATCCTACCAGATAATACTATAGGCCTCGACCTATGGACAATTATAATTCATTAAAAACAGTATATTTTGCTACTTTATAATCAGCACGCCATGATGATTAGGTTAGGATAGTTTATTTAGGTTAGATTAGGTTACAACAGACGACAGAGATATGAGGTATAGATCACACGTTAAAAAAGAACCAAAAATTATTTCATGAGGTCACCCATCATGATGAAGGAAGCATTATTAAAACCAGCATATAAGAGCTTCAAATAAGCGATATAGTTCTGCTAAGACCTCGTAACAAATTCACGAAAGATAACAGTCTCAGTCACCTCCATTTGTCACATCCACAACACACAAGAGTTAATCTAGTTCTAATCTCATGAAATAACGAACTACTCCCAACAGCCTTTTAATACAATATTATGTTATTTAATTAGCTATTGATTATTACCACGTTTTACAAGGTGGCAAGAGGAACGTAGATATATCTTGTATGATACAGCAACCTATACAGTCACATAATTAATACTCGCTCTCATCGGATATCCAGGTTTATATATTTTCACAACTCCTTAATTTGGCATGACTACTCCGAAATTTATAAATTATAGTTTGATTATTTGCAAAAACTTCTCTTCATGATTTGTGATTATCTCTATTAACACCTTCTCAAGGATTGGAAGTTAAAAGCTCACAGGGTCACAAAGTAGCTTATTCATTTTATTCACATACCAATAAGAACAATTGAAATTGAAATCGAAGCTGCCGTGAATCTTATTTTAGTATCTTAATTTATTTTAATTGCCTTTTAATTTATAAGGAAAAGGTATATATAACTATTCCAAATGTTCTTTTTATTTAATTCAATTTTTTGAAGGTTTCATAACTGACATCACCTTATTTTAATAGTTTTTAGGTAATTTAATGTTTCACCCATTTCTATCATAATAGGATAAATTATCTTAATTTTTTTTATTTATTCTAACAATTGTATATATATATATATATATATATATATATATATATATATATATATATATATATATATATATATATATATATATATATATATATATATATATATATATATATATATATATATATATATTTATATATATTATATATATATATATATATATATATATATATATATATATATATATATATATATATATATATATATATATATATATATATATATATATATATATATATATTATATATATATTATTATATATATTATATATATATATATATATATATATATATATATATATATATATATTATATATATATATATATATATATATATATATATATATATATATATATATATATATATATATATATATATATTATATATATATATATATATAGATATATATATATATATATATATATATATATATATATATATATATATATATATATATATATATATATATATATATATATATATATATATATATATATTATATATATGTATATATATATATATATATATATATATATATATATATATATATGATATATATATGTATATATATATATATGTATATATATATGTATATATATATATATATATATATATATATATATATATATATATATATATATATATATATATATATATATATATATATATATATATATATATATATATATATATATATATATATATATATATATATATATATATATATATATATATATTAAATATATATATATATATATATATATATATATATATATATATATATATATAATATATATATATATATATATTATATATATATATATATATATATATTTATATATATATATATATATATATATATATATATATATATATATACTTTTTAATATGACAAAGTATAATTTGGTAGTTTTATGCTTCTCCGTTGTTCTGTTAAAGAAGTTTCTTCCCTTAATTTATATGTAAGTTCTCTAAAAGATAATGATGAGGCCCGGTGGAAGGTGAAAACATTGAATATTTGCTGTTTATATTTAAACATTTCAAAGTGTGGATTGTTCTCTGTATTATTATCTTCGTGTCATGAAGACTACATATTGATGCTCCAATATGAGTATGACCACACATACACAGATAGATAGATAGATAGATAGATAGATAGAGAGAGAGAGAGAGAGAGAGAGAGGAGAGAGAGAGAGAGAGAGAGAGAGAGAGAGAGAGAGAGAGAGAGAGAGAGAGAGAGAGAGAGAGAGAGAGCATTTCAAAGGTTTTCTTTCCTTTCAACATATTCCTTTTGCCATTGCATAACCTCTGTGTCTCCTATTCTCTCAAGATCTCTTCGGGCTATCTCCTAGGTACATTATTATTAATTCATATCTGACAAGTCACAATTCTCTCCATCTCTGTATCTCTTTGTTTTCTTCGTGCCCAAGCCCAATGAGGGCAATTTTTTTTTTCTTTTATCTTTTATTTTTTGGTCTGTCCTGGTGTCATAAACAATAAAAAATAGTCGTTTCCTTCTCATTTTAAACTATAGCGTACTCTAGTGTTTACAATGTGAAGAGGAGGACCTCTTCTTCTTCTTCCCCGGCACGAGTCTTATGCTGGCGTCACACATAGCCAAAACTCCCGACCCGACTCTTAAGACCGCGTTTCCGATGGAATCTTCGCTCAATCCTTGGAGATCCGGCAGATTTTTTAGCCGACAGGTGCATTCCTGTGCCTGTCGGAAGTGCCTCATACGTCCGCGTAAGCATTCCT
>JAXCGZ010024111.1:12500-15279 GCA_037179515.1 Halocaridina rubra | reverse complement strand
TATATATATATATATATATATATATATATATATATATATATATATATATATATATATATATATATATATATATATATATATATATATATATATATATATATATATATATATATATATATATATATATATATATATATATATATATATATATATATATATATATATATATATATATATATATATATATATATATATATATATATATATATATATATATATATATATATATATATATATATATATATTATATATATATATATATATATATATATATATATATATATATATATATATATATATATATATATATATATATATATATATATATATAATATATATATATATATATATATATATATATATATATATATATATATATATATATATATATTATATATATATATATATATATATATATATATATATATATATATATATATATATATATATATATATATATATATATATATATATATATATATATATATATATATATATATATATATATATATATATATATATATATATATATATATATATATATATATATATATATATATATATATATATATATATATATATATATATATATATATATATATATATATATATATATATATATATATATATATATATATATATATATTATATATATATATATATATATATATATATATATATATATATATTATATATATATATATATATATATATATATATATATATATATATATATATATATATATATATATATATATATATATATATATATATATATATATATATATATATATAATATATATATATATATATATATATATATATATATATATATATATATATATATATATATATATATATATATATATATATATATATATATATATATATATATATATATATATATATATATATATATATATATATATATATATATATATATAATATATATATATATATATATATATATATATATATATATATATATATATATATATATATATATATATATATATATATATATATATATATATATATATATTATATATATATATATATATATATATATATATATATATATATATATATATATATATATATATATATATATAATATATATATATATATATATATATATATATATATATATATATATATATATATATATATATATATATATAGATATATATATATATATAATATATATATATATATATATATATATATATATATATATATATATATATATATATATATATATATATATATATATATATATATATATATATATATATATATATATATATATATATATATATATATATATATATATATATATATATATATATATATATATATATATATATATATATATATATATATATATATATATATATATATATATATATATATATATATATATACATATATATATATATATATATATATAATATATATATATATATATATATATATATATATATATATATATATATATATATATATATATATATATATATATATATATATATATATATATATATATATATATATATATATATATATATATATATATATATATATATATATATATATATATATATATATATATATATATAATATATATATATATATATATATATATATATATATATATATATATATATATATATATATATATATATATATATATATATATATATATATATATATATATATATATATATATATATATATATATATATATATATATATATATATATATATATATATATATATATATATATATATATATATATATATATATATATATATATATATATATATATATATATATATATATATATATATATATATATATATATATATATATATTATATATATATATATATATATATATATATATATATATATATATATATATATATATATATATATATATATATATATATATATATATATATATATATATATATATATATATATATATATATATATATATATATATATATATATATATATATATATATATATATATATATATATATATATATATATATATATATATATATATATATATATATATATATATATATATATATATATATATATATATATATATATATATATATATATATATATATATATATATATATATATATATATATATATATATATATATATATATATATATATATATATATATATATATATATATATATATATATATATATATATATATATATATATATATATATATATATATATATATATATATATATATATATATATATATATATATATATATATATATATATATATATATATATATATATATATATATATATATATATATATATATATATATATATATATATATATATATATATATATATATATATATATATATATATATATATATATATATATATATATATATATATATATATATATATATATATATATATATATATAGATATATATATATATATATATATATATATATATATATATATATATATATATATATATATATATATATATATATATATATATATATATATATATATATATATATATATATATATTATATATATATATATATATATATATATATATATATATATATATATATATATATATATATATATATATATATATATATATATATATATATATATATATATATATATATATATATATATATATATATATATATATATATATATATATATATATATATATATATATATATATATATATATATATATATATATAT
>JAXCGZ010024111.1:5000-10000 GCA_037179515.1 Halocaridina rubra | reverse complement strand
AATTTGGTGCTACAGACACTATTGGTCAATTACTAGGGAGATAAGAAATGGTTTATAATGGAAGGCCAAATCAAATTTAATGTAGTGATGTTTGTGTACAAGTTAATAAAAACTATCAAACAAGAATGGGTTATGCAGATTAATAAGGTCAATAAATATGAAGAGAGAAACAAACGACAATCGCAGATTCTAGTGTTTCCAAGAACAATAACAAATGTAACAGACAGAGCATTGTGTTTCATAAGTACCAAATTATGGAAGAGTCTGCAAAAGGACATAAATAAGAAAAAAAAGAGCACAAAAAAATGGAAACGAGAGAGCATTTGAACAATAAATGAAAATATCATTGTATTGTATATATATGTCATAATACCGCAAAAATTATTCAAAGGTGCAGTGACATTTATACGTTGTCTCTTGTATTGTAAATGTTCCTGGGTTCATCCAGCGAGGACGTGCTTCCAGTAGCTCTAGTCTTGACCATACTTAGTACAATGGAGAGTGGTGGTGTTCTTTGTGCTGGTGGTGTTAGTGGTAGTGGTGTTGGTGGTGGTGTCGTTGTTGGTGCTATTTGTGGCTGTGCTGGGGATTTGTCCTCGTCTGACGCAAGCAAACTCATTTTTAATTTAAGAAATGAGTTGGCCGCAGTCAGGCAGGAGGTCAGATCCTTAGCTGAGGAGAACAGGGATCTGAGAGGTAAGGTAGAGGTGTTAACCAGGAAGGGACAATTGAATAGAGAAGACGACTGGAAAGTTGTGAATAAGGGTTCAACGAAGATGGTTCTTAAGAAAAATGATACTTTTAGACTACAAGTTGCTAATTCATTTAGTTCACTTAGAGATGAAGGTGACAGTGGCAGCAGTAATTCTTCAGGACCCATAGAGTCAGATAGGTGTACTAGCGATCGTAGAAATGGAAGTGGGAAAAGCTCTCAGGTGAAGAGCCTAGGTAAGTCTCCCAAGGTCGGAGTAACCCATCCTCCGGATAAGTCTCGTTCTTTGGTAATTGTAGGGGATTCACTATGCAGATATGTAGACAGGAAACTCAGGCATAGAGTTAGAGGAAAATATTTTTCCCTGGAGCAGGTATGAAGAAGGTGGGTGAGTCAATAAATAGCTGGATTGAGAAAAAAGATGTTGTTTGTTTGATAGCTGGGGGAAATGGCGTGCAGGATGGTAGAAGTGAAGAGCTGATTAGGTTGTATAGACAAGCCCTGGATAAGATCAGGAAAAGGGGTGCAGTTCCTGTGATGTATGGTATTCTCCATAGGCTTAGCCAAAGTTCAGAGTGGTGGTCTCGAGCTATAGGAGTAAATGCTAGGATGAAAGTCTTCTGTCGGGAGAATAATATAGGTTTTATAGACGGGTGGGATCACTTCACTAGTCGTAAGCATATGTATGCAAGGGATGGAGTGCATCTTTCTAATTCAGGTGTCTCGGTATTGGCTGGTATGATAGACAGAGAGGTAGGGGGGTTTTGTTAGACACAAATAATGAAATGAATAATACTTGTGCAGAGAAATTAGTCAGTAAGGGTTCAGTAAATAGTGGGTCAAATAACTGGGAGTCTAAGGATAAGAACCATTTGTTACATAGAACAAATATTAACAAAAAGAATAGCCACAAGAATGGCAAAGCTAGAGAAAGTTTAAAAGTATATTATACAAATAGCCGTAGTTTAGGCAAAAAGATAGAAGAACTGTGAGCCATAGTATGTTGTGAGAGACTGGATATAATATGCATTAGTGAAAGTTGGATTAATATAGAAAGCAAACACCTTAAAGCTGAGTACATAATTACAGGATATAAACTTTATAATGCTGATCGTAGTGCAGATAGAAGAGGGGGAGGGGTAATTATGTATATTAAAGATAGCCTCAAATGTTGCATTAAGTCTGGAATTAAGACAAATCAAAATTCAGAAACCGTATGGGTTGAAATTAAAAATAATATAAAAAGTCTAGTTGTAGGAGTAGTCTACAGACCACCTGATCTAGACAATATAAAGTCGCAAGCTATATACGATGAAATTTCTAAAGTGACCAGGTCAAATAGAGTTTGCATTGTAGGCGATTTTAATTTTAGACATATTAACTGGGAAACCATAACAGGTGATAGTAGCTCTAAGGAGTTTTTGGAAGTAGTAGAAGACAATATCCTTTCTCAGCATGTACTTGAAGCAACACGGGGGGTGAACACACTAGATTTAGTTCTTAGTAATAGAGAGAATATGGTTACAAATTTAGAAGTTGGTGAAAAATTGGGCAACAGTGACCATGATTCCATTAGATTTAACATAATTTTCAAGGAAACTATTAAGGAAAATAAGAATATTGTTCCAAACTTTAGAGCAGAAGATTTTGAGGGCTTAAAAACTAAATTATCTAATGAGGTATGGGAAGGGATTTTTGGGGTACAGATGTGGGTAGTTAATCCAGCAGGTCAGGTCGCAGGTAGCGGATTACCCCGAAATTTGAGTACCACATGCCAAGGATTATAAGAACATAAGAACATAAGAATAGAGGACACTGCAACATGCCTACTGGCACACACGAGGCAGCTCCATTTTTGAATTGTATTTTCAGCATGTCTAACCTATTCTATTCTACTCTACTTATTTATTCTATTTTTCTTTTTATGATTTTTCTAATAAGCACTAACCTATTCATACCCACCCTATCTCTGTCATATGTCTATCTAATCTACATTTGAAGGTGTCTAAGGTATTGGCATTTACTATCCTACTAGGAAGCTTGTTCCATGCATCAGCTACTCTATTGCCAAACCAATTTTTACCAATTTCCCTTCTGAACCTAAATTTATCAAGCTTAAATCCATTATTACGAGTTCTGGTTTAATCATGAATTTTTAAAACTTTTTTAATATCTCCCTTGTTAATCCCTTTAAACCATTTATACACTTCAATCATATCCCCCCTAACTCTTCGCCTCTCTAGAGAATGTAGATTAAGTTTTTTTAATCTGTCCTCATATGGTAGATTTCTGATATTGTGTATCATCTTGGTCATTCTTCGCTGCACTCTCTCCAAGGATTCAATTTCCATTCTATAATAGGGTGACCAGAATTGCACAGCATAATCTAAATGGGGCCTAACTAATGCAAGATAGAGCTGCAAAATAACTTTTTCCGTCCTATTGCTAACGCTTCTTGAGATAAATCCTAAAATTCTGTTTGCTTTATTTCTGACTGCTGTGCATTGCTCTCTTGGCTTAAGACTACTACTCACAAGAACTCCCAAATCCCTTTCACACTGAGAACTCATGATTTCATGGTTATTTAGCTTATAACTAGTATTGTCTTTTATAGTACCCATTTTAACTACTTCACATTTTTCAACATTAAATTCCATTTGCCATTTGTCCGACCATTCAGATAATCTATTTAGATCTTCCTGTAAAGCATGAATGTCTTCTTTTCCATTTATAGTTCTACCTATTTTAGTGTCGTCTGCGAATTTACTTAGGTTACTGCTGATATCCGAATCCAGATCATTTAGATATACGATGAATAATAGGGGACCCAGTACCGAGCCTTGTGGTACCCCGCTAGTAACCGAGCCCCACTCTGATTTCTCTCCATTTATGCAAACCCTCTGTTTTCTGTCTTTTAACCATTGTTTGATCCATCTGAGAACAGCTCCTCCTATACCTTGAGCTTCCAGCTTTTTAACTAATCTTTTGTGAGGAACTCTATCAAAAGCTTTGCTAAAATCTAGATATATTGTATCATATTCTTTGCCACAATCTACTGCCTCGTAAACTTCTGAATAAAAAGACAGTAAGTTTGTAAGACACGAAAAACCCTTAAGAAACCCGTGTTATGTAAGTTTTATCAGTCTGTGTAATTCTAGATGTGCCCTTATTTTATTTGCAATTATGGATTCTAGAATCTTACCCACTGTTGACGTTAAACTTACCGGCCGATAATTATTCCTTTTAATTCGTTCTCCTTTTTTAAATATTGGTACCACATCTGCCAATTTCCACTCCATGGGTACCGATCCTAATTTTATTGAATTATTAAATAATGCAGTTAGTGGACAACTAAGCTCTTCCTTGCATTCCTTTAATATTCTAGCATATATTCCATCAGGTCCCGGAGATTTATGAGCCTTTAATTTATCTATTTCTTTTATTACCTCCTCTCTCGTAATATTTATTGAACTAAGTATTTTATCGGGACTGTCTCTGTAAATGGATTCTACTTCCGGAATATTTTCCAAGTTTTCATTGGTAAATACAGATAAGAAATAATCATTTAAACATGTACACATCACTTTATCGTCATCTGTGATATGGCCATTGGCTACTTCAATTGGTCCGACTTTTTTCTTAAATTTTGTTTGATAATGTTGATAAAACCCTTTAGAATTTTCTTTAGCTTCTCCTGCTATTCTAACTTTGTATTTTCTTTTCGACTCTCTATCTTTTTAACTTCCCTGTTTAACTGTATATATTGCTGCCTCACATGCTCTTCACCTCTTTTTAGTTTCCTGTATGTTCCTCTTTTAATACCTATAAGATTCTTTATTCTATTGTTCATCCATTTAGGGTCATTTTTTCTTGATCTGCAATGTTTCATGGGAATATAGTCTCTCTGACTATTCTTAAGAGTCATGACAAAATTGTTATATTCCTCATCCAAATTTATATTAACTGACGGACTGCTGTTCTTTCCTGTGAGAGAATTTAATGTATTGATCTTATCTTTAGTGGGAAAAGCTCTCAGGTGAAGAGCCTAGGTAAGTCTCCCAAGGTCGGAGTAACCCATCCTCCGGATAACTCTCGTTCTTTGGTAATTGTAGGGGATTCACTATGCAGATATGTAGACAGGTTACTCAGGCATAGAGTTAGAGGAAAATATTTTTTCCCTGGAGCAGGTATGAAGAAGGTGGGTGAGTCAATAAATAGCTGGATTGAGAAAAAAGATGTTGTTTGTTTGATAGCTGGGGGAAATGACGTGCAGGATGGTAGAAGTGAA
>JAXCGZ010024110.1:0-15313 GCA_037179515.1 Halocaridina rubra | reverse complement strand
TTGTGTGTGTGTGTGGAAATACATTCCGTTAACATGCCTGGAAACGATGAGTGACGTTTAAGTGCTTTCCCCTCTTTCGCCATTTCTAACAAGTATGGTGGCTTTTTAAGGACGCTTTTTCATACATTACTATTAATTCTCTTAATTTTTTCTTAGAGGAAATAGTCATAAATTACCCTTGGTGTTGCAATAAGCTTAAATTTTTAACAATGAAACTGAATTTGTAATTAGAAATATGACTTATGCGATATTTTACAGTTAATTATATCTACTTTGGTTGTTTCCCCCTTTAATTGGGGGCTAGCCAACATAAAAACAAAAAAACAAAAAGGGGATTACTTTGCTCTATGGGCAATGATAAGGTATCTATTGACTGTTCAGATGGCAATGCTGGAGTGCCAGAGCCCATTCTCCCGGCTCCTCCACAATCTGTGTCGCTTCACATCTGCCAACTCCCCTACTGCCCCTACCACAGGGCTACCTCTGTAAGATGCAGCCCCATGGTAACAGCATATGCAGATCAGAGCTGCATCATAATCGCTCGCCACTTATTCCTTTTCATATCACGCTCTCTTGCTTCCCTCACATTCATCATCCTGTCATTCAGGGCTCTCCTTACTTCATCCATCCATCCAAACCTTGGCCTCCCTCTAGCATTTCTCTCATCAACTCTCGCATTCATCACCTTTTTCAGCAGTCTTTCATCATCCATCCTCTCCACATGGCCAAACCATCTCAAAACATTCATATCTGCTCTGACTGCAATTTCTCTCCTCACACCCATTCTTGCTCTCACCACTTCAATCCTAACCCAATCCAACCGAGATAAACCAATCATGCTCCTCAGGACTTTCATCCCAAACACATTTAGTTTCCATCTCAAAATTACTTTCATAGCCCATAACTCTGATCCATATATCACAGATGACTCAACCACTTTCTCATACAAAACTTTCTTAACATTATTTCCAACCCTCTATTCTTCATCACTCCTTTCAGTGCACCCAACACTTTACATCCTTCATTCACTCTGTGACACACATCTGCTTCCACTAAACTATTTGCGGCTATAACCGAGCCTAGATACTTAAACTGATCAACTTCCTTAAGAGTCTCTCCATTCAACATAACATTCAATCCATCACCTTCCTCATTTCTTGTACACCTCATAATCTTACTCTTTCCCACATTCACTTGCAACTTCCTTCTCTCACACACCATTCCAAATTCTGACACTAACTGACACTGCTTCTCCTCTGAATCTGCAACCACAACACTTTCATCTGCAAACATCAACTGATTCAGTTCCCACCTGTTATCATCCCCATCTACCAATATCAAACCTCGACCACACACTCGCTCATTCACCTCTCTTACGACTCCATCAATATACAAATTGAACAGCCATAGTGACATCACACATCCCTGTCTCAGTCCCACACTCACTGGAAACCACGCATTCACATCATTCCCTACCAAAACACAAGCTCTACTGCACTCATACAAACTCTTCACTGCATGCAACAGTTTACCATTAATTCCATATAACCTCAAAACATTCCATATTGCCTCTCTTTCAACTATGTCATAGACTTTCTCCAGATCCATAAATTCAAAATACAGATCCTTACCCTTTGCTAAATATTTCTCACATAACTGCCTAACTATAAAAATCTGATCTATACAACCTCTACCTCTCCTAATACCACTCTGCACTTCCGCGATCACATTTTCTGTCTTATCCCTAATCCTATTAACCAGTATCCTACCATACATTTTTCCTACCACACTCAACAAACTTATACCCCTAATATTACTGCATTCATGCACTCCCTTACCTTTATATAGGAGCATTATACAAGCAATCACCCATTCCACTGGCACCATTGACAAGAAATAGCATATATTATACACTCTCACTAACCATTCCAATGCAGTCATACACCTTTCTTTCAACATCTCCGCTCTCACACCATCCAGGTGCTTTACATGCTTTTGCTTCATGCAATGCCCTTTTCACCTCCTCTCTTGTAATCTCTCTCATTTTCATCTCTCATTACTGGCACTTGAACACCCCACACTGCCACTATACCTGCCGCACTCAAAATATTCTGCCCATCTTTTCATTGCATCGTTCCCTCTTAACATCTGTCCATTCACATCTTTCACTGTCTCTTCCATCCTTGATCCACCCTTCCTTTCTCTCTTCACTTCTTTCCAAAACTTCATTTTATTCTCCTCATATGACCTACTAAAATCCTGTCCCCACCTAACATTTGCCATCCTCTTCTCTTCCTTCTCCTTCCACTTTGTTTCCACATTTTCCTCCCTATATCTTTTATACTTCTCCCTACTGTTACACTGCAGCCATTCCTCAAAAGCCCTCTTTTTCTCTTTCACCTTCATTTTCACTTGTTCATTCCACCACTCGCTGCCCCTCCTCATGCAGCCTCCAAAAAATCTGTTTCCACACACATCACTTGCATATCCCACAAAACCTTTTTTCAGCAATCCTCATTCCTCCTCTAACTCACCAACGTTTCTTTGTTTCACCCTGTCATATGCCAATTTGAATCTGTCCTGATATTCCTGTCTCTTCTCTGGCTTTTTCAACTCTTCCACCTTCACTATTTCTCTTCTACATCTCCCACATTCTATTTCCCCAATCTTTTGCTAATACTACTTTTGCTTCGACCAAAAAATACTCAGACATCCCAGCAGCCACACCCTTAAATGCATGCACATCTTTCACTCTACCAAGCATGCTCTTTGCTACCAGTGCATAATCCGTCAATGCTCTTTATTTTCACTCTTCCATTTGCCACTCTCATACATATATACTTATTTATTAATTTCTTCCTGAAAAAACTATTACCTATCACCAACTTTTGCTCCACACACATATCTACCAGTGTCTCGCCTCCTCATTCCCATCTGGTACCCTATATTATCCTACAACACTTCTACCTTTTCATCACCCACTCTGGCATTCAGATCACCCAACACAACTACCTAGTTCCTTCTACTCAGACCATCCACACACCTAGTTAGCTCATTCCAGAATTCATCCCGTTCTTCCTCACTTCTTTCACATCCTAGCTCATACACACTAACAAAAGCCTAACATTCCCTACCTATCCTAACCCTCACCGACATTAGCCTAGATGACACTTCTTTCCATTCCACTACCTTATTTACCATCCATTCACTCAGCAATAATGCCACACCTTCTCTCGCTCTCCCCTTTTCAACCCCAGACACCCTACCTGTCACATCACCAAATGCCACTTCTCCTTTTCCTTTCATCTCCGTCTCACACAATGCCAATACATCCATCCTCCTCCTACCAAACATATATCCAATCTCACATCTTTTGCTCTCTATCGTATTCCAACCACGCACATTTAGACACCCCAAAACTAGGGTTTGGGGAGAAGTTATTCTCCCTTTTACTCCTCTTCTTCTTTGACGTTTTGCAGGAGGTTAATGCAGGAGAGGATTCCCAGTCTCCTCGCCCCGTCCACTTTTAGTCGCCTCTTACGACACGCAGGGAATACAATGGGGCTATTCTTTGATGTTGTGCCCGCCACCACAGGGCACTTGCAGTCAATACTTGATACAAAATAATTTAGCACTGTACCTTATCATGAATCCTCCATGCACATCACAATGAAGATCATTACAGAAAAAGAATTATAGTATAAGAAAGGAACATTGAACCACAACAGTTTTAATAGAGGCCTAAGGAAAAAAGGGTGTTTTCTCATAATGGCACGCCATAACGTGTTAAAAACACGAGAACCATTCTATGAATGTAAGCGAAATAAATGTAAATTTTGATTGGTAGGTTGGCCACGGCACCAGCCGCCCATTGAAAGACTACAACTGAAGGTATTAGGATACAACTAGGACTGGTTCAGACAGTTCCAGATTTAGTCTTCCTTCAGGACAGTTCTTTACTCATGCCTACATGTACACTGAATATTCTGGCGTATTCAATACACATCTCTTGCTATTCCATTACATTTGACAAGTCACAATATTCCCCACATTTATCTCTTTTCCTTTCTTTTTCTTCACATTTGTTATTATTTATGGAAGGTTCACAACTAATGGCCCCCAGTACCCGGTAAAGAGGGGTGTGAAGAATCTCCGGGGATCGTGTTGAGTCCACTATTGGCTTGAGGGCAGACATGCCTGGTGGTAGTACTGGTTCTGCTTATAACCTTGCACCTCCCAATAGATCAGTTTCTTTCACTCTTCATTATTCTAACATTCGTGGGTTGAATTCTAATCTTTCGTATGTGGCACAGCACTTGGGCACTTTCCTCCCTAACCTCCTCCTCCTATCTGAAACCCAATTGTCTATACATGCTTCCACTGACCCATTCCAAATCTCTCACTATAATCTGTATACTCGTTTTTGTTCCAAAGGTGGGGTCTGTGCATTCTGCAACACTAACACTCCTAATGCGAGGCTCATGGACCTTGAATCTCCTGACTTTGATGCTCTCTGGCTAAAAGTCTATTTCTCCACCAACACTATCTTCCTTTGCTTCTGCTACTGTTCTCCAAACTCCACCGAGTTTGTGTCTTTCTTTGAATATCGTGCCATGAGTCCTTGCTATCTTCTCACCCACATGCCAAAGTTCTCTACATTGGAGACTTCAATGTACACCACACTGATTGGCTTCATTCTTCTCACACTGATGTGGGAAGAAGCGAGGCCCTTGCTTTCTCTATTACTCACGATCTGGAGCAAATTATCAAACATCCTACTCACGTTCCTGATCGTCGCGAACATGCTGCAAACACTCTTGACCTATTTTTTTACTTCAAACACTTCAAACTACTCTTATTCTGTGCTTTCCCCTCTTGGTAAATCGACCACTCTATGATCTCAGTCTCTTCCATTTTTGCTCCCCCACCACCAATCCCTCCTACTCAGCACCGCCTTTGGCACTTCAAGCATGCCCAATATGAAAATTTGTGTAACTTTCTCTTTGACTTCCCATGGGATGACTACTGCTTTCAGTCCTGCAACCCTGATCAGGTAGCTCTAAAAGTTGTTGAGATCATGACCTAGGGAATGGAGGTGTACATCCCCTCTTCTACAAAAACTTTTTCTCCCCCTAAACCTTGGTCTGACCGTGCCTGCTCCATGGCTATCCAGACTAGTAATCAGGCTCACCGATCTTACCTAGCCTCTCCTTCCGATTTAACTCGCTCTGCTTTTATTATAGCTAGGAATTGCTGTACTGCTCAGATTCGAAGATCTAAGGCTTCCTTTATAAGAAGGAAAGTTGATGAACTTAACTCCTCTCCCACTGACAAATGCCTCTGGCCCTTAGCCAAAAACCTCTCCAAAAACTTCTGTAACTTAAGCTTTCCCCCTCTCATTCGTTCTGATGGCTCTATAGCTTGCTCTCCCACTGACAAAGCCACTCTATTTGGCTCTCATTTTTCTTCCAACTCTTCTATTAACGATTCCAGCGCACCTGTTCCTCAGTCTTTTCCCCTCTCTAACCCTATGCCCTCCCTTATCCTCTCTTCATGCAAAGTTCATAAGGTTCTTCGCTCGCTAAAGACGAACAAGGCATCTGGTCCCGGTGGTATCCCTGCAAGGTTCCTTAAGGAGTTTGCAGATGAACTGGCTCTGGTGCTTTGTCGTCTTTTTCGCCTCATTCTGTCAACCAGTATCTATCCTTCATCTTGGAAGCATGCTCTAGTTCAACTTCTTGAAACGCCTTGAATCTAACTCACTTATCTCCGATCACCAGTACGGCTTCCGCAAGGCAAGATCCACTGGTGATCTCGTTTCCTATCTTACTCATGTATGGTCATCTTCTCTGAAGAACTATGGAGAATCCTTTGTTGTCGCCCTTTATATCTCTAAGGCTTTTGACAGAGTCTGGCACAAGGCTCTGTTGGCCAAACTCCCTGCCTATGGCTTTACCCCTTCTTTCTGTTCTCTGATTTCCAGATTTCTTATTGACCGTTCTATATCAGTAGTTGTTGATGGCGCGACATCTAGCCCTTTCTCTGTTTCCAGTGGTGTTCCATAGGGTTCTGTTCTTTCACCTACTCTCTTCCTTCTCTTCATCAATGATCTTCTATAATTCCCAGCTTCCTCTCTTCTTCATGCCTTTGCTGATGATTCTACCCTTCAGTTTTTCTCTACCCTTTCTTCACAACCTTCATCTGTTACTCGTAATCAATCTCGTATCACTCTTTCTTCTACTCTTAACTCCGATTTGCAGAGAGTATCTGAATGGGGCACTCAAAATTTAGTTAAATTCAATGCCTCCAAGACACACTTTCTGGCTATCTCTTTTTCTTCTCCTCCTGATAACCCTATTGTCTTCGAAACTAATGAAAATTACACTCTTAACTCTATCAACATATAAGGTATCCATATAGCCTCTAACTTGTCTTGGAGGAATCACATAATTCAAGTTTCTAAATCTTCATCCAAAAAATTGGGGGGTTTGTTTCGTTTTCGTCATTACTTTTCCTCTTTGCAGTTACTTAAAATTTACAAAGGTCTTATCCGGCCCTGCTTAGAATATTGCTCACACATCTAGGGTACTTCTTCCTTTACTTATCTTCTTGATAGGGTTGAATCTAAGGCAGTAAGAGTCAGTAATGATACTTCTCTTACTTTTAACCTGGATTCTCTTTCTCTTCACCTTAAGGTATCTTCCCTTTTGCTTTTATATCGCTACTACTTCCATCGCTGCTCTGATGACTTGGCGAGTTGCATCCCTCCTACTCTGCCGAGGCCGCCTAAGACTCGCCAAGCGGCCTCATCTCACAGGTACTCTCTTCCTCCTCTTGTATTTCTAATTCTTATGACCTTTCATCCTTCAAAAAACAGATATATCGTCATCTCAGAGCCTAGTCCTCCATATCTCTGGGTCCTCTGTACTTTGACTGTTTCTTTCTGTCTGTCGTTTTCCTTTGTATGACATCACCTCATCTCTTCCTTGCCCTTAACCTTTTTCTTTTCCTTCGTCCTGGCATTTTCTCGTGCCCGGACCTTTATTGATGAAGGCAGTTTCTGCCTGTCCCGGTGTCACACTCTTAAAAAAGAAATTAAGTTTCTGCTTTAGAATTTATGACATTCATAATACTTTGCATATATTGAGAGGAGAAAGTAAATAAAGTTGATGAAAAATGGTGCATGGTAAGTTCTTTCATCATTTTTAATTCATTTCAGACTATAAAATCAGAGCTTTGAAAGATATAAGTAAATATGAATTATTTAGAAACGTAGCCACTTTAAGCCAGTAGACTAAGACCCCGAGTTTATGATATAATATCTGACTGAACGTTCTCGAAGGACTTATAAGTATTAACTAGCTAGAAATATAAACGTTATTTTCATGGAAGCAACAGTGACTTATAATCAGGATAAATGAAAAAATAACTTATCTTAATTTGATAACTCTGTGAGATTTGGAATTTTAAGCTTATTGCAAAAGACACTAATGGATGAAAATGCTTATCGTATATATACCGAATAAGATATCCTAAAAGCCCTTTACATAAGTTGTAAATTCTTCCAAAGTAAAAAGTGTGAGGTAGTGAAAGTTAATGCTTGGATATTAACATGACTAATTCACAAAGAATAGTTACCAAATTGATATGGTTGACTTTCCAACAAGGCTTTTGTGATATACACTATGCATTGTGCCGAGGGGTAAAAAATGATTTCAGTGGCTATTTTATGATCTGCAAAAGACGACGGAATATAGGTCTTGCAATGCGTAATGTAATTGTAAATTACATATTACACTGTCTTGCACGCCGTAACGGCTTTTATCTTTTATAGCTTGGGGGTATCTTTTTATATATTTATCAAAATTTTTATGTTTGTACCTTCAGTCCGCTAACATATTTGAATGCTGCAAACATAGACGTATTAGGAAATTATATTGTGTTCATAGTTATGATTCTTTATTGATTTACCACTCAAAAATAAAAAAAAAAATAACACTGTATTAAAAAAGAAATTTATGATACCCATAATACCAGTTTTCTCTTGTTCTAGATATGCTCTCTCTTGGCAGAAAAATTCTGCAAGGATTCTGTGATATTAAGCAGTTATGCAATGGAAAAAAAAAAAAAAATATATATATATATATATATATATATATATATATATAATATATATATATATATATATATATATATATACATATATATATATATATATATATATATATATATATATATATATATATATATATATATATATATATATATATATATATATATATATATATATATATATATATATATATATATATATATATATATATATATATATATATATATATATATATATATATATATATATATATATATATATATATACTATATATATATATATATATATATATATATATATATATATATATATATATATATATATATATATATATATATATATATATATATATATATATATATATATATATATATATATATATATATATATATATATATATATATATATATATATATATATATATATATATATATATATATTCTATCAACTTTGGCTGTTTCCCCAATTAATTGGGGGCAGCCGACATCGAAAACAGAAAGCAATAAGGGGATTACTTTGTTCTATGGGCAATGACGAGGAAGCTAGCGACTGTTCAGATGGTACAGCTGGAATGCCGCCGCCCATCCTCCAGGCTCTTCCACAACCTGTTTAGCTTCACAACTGCCAACTCCCCTACTGCCCTTACCACAAGGCTACCTCTGTAAGATGCAGCTCCGTGGTAACAACAGATGCCCATCAGAGCTGCATCACAATCGCTCGCCACTCATTCCTATTCCCAGCACGCTCGCTTGCTTCCCTCACATCCATCCTCCTATCATTCAGGGCTCTCCTTACTCCATCCACCCATCTTAACCTAGGCCTCCCACTAGCATTTCTCTCATCAACTCTCGCATTCATCACCTTTTTCAGCAGTCTTTCAAAATCCGTCCTCTCCACATGGCCAAACCATCTCAAACATTCATATCTACTCTGGCTGCAATTTCTCTCCTCATAGCCATTCTTGCTCTCACCACTTCATTCCAAACCCTATCCAACCGAGATACACCAATCATACGACTGAAGGTATTAGGATGCAACTAGGACTGGTCCAGACAGTTCCAGGTTGAGTCTTCCTTCAGGACGGTTCTTTCCTCATGCCTACATCTACACTGAATATTCTGGCATATTCAGTACACATCTCTTGCTATTCCATTACATTTGACAAGCCACAACATTCTGCACATCTGTCTGTTTTACTCTCCTTTTCCTCACATTTTGTCATTATTTATGGAAGGTTCACAACTAATGGCCCCCACTACCCGGCATAGTGGGGTGCGAAGAAACTTCGGGGATTGTGTTGACTCCACTATTGGCTTGAGGGCAGACACGCCTGGTAGTAGTAATGGTTCTGCTCTTAATCTTGCACCTCCCAATAGATCTGCTTCTTTCACTCTTCACTATTCAAACATTCGTGGGCTGAACTCTAATCTCTCGTCTGTGGAACAGCACTTGGGCACTTTCCTCCCTAACCTCCTCCTCCTACCTGAAACCCAGTTGTCTATACATGCTTCCACTGGCCCTTTCCAAATCTCCCACTATAATCTGTATACTCGTTTTCGTTCCAAAGGTGGAGTCTGTGCTTACTGCAACATTAACACTCCTGCTGTGAGGCTCATGGACCTTGAATCTCCTGACTTTGATGTTCCCTGGGTAAAAGTCTATCTCTCCACTACCACTATCATTCTTTGCTTCTGCTACTGTTCTCCAAACTCCACCGAGTTTGTGTCTTTCTTTGAATATCTCTCCTCGTGCCATGAGTCCTTGCTATCTTCTCACCCACATGAAAAAGTTCCCTACATAGGAGACTTCAATGTACACCACAGTGAGTGACTTCATTCTTCTCACACTGATGTGGGAGGAAGCGAGGCCCTTGCTTTCTCTATTACTCACGATCTGGAGCAAGTTATCAAACATCCTACTCGCGTTCCTGATCGTCACGAACATGCTGCAAACACTCTTAACCTTTATTTTACTTCTAACCCTTCAAACTACTCTTATTCTGTGCTTTCCCCTCTTGGTAAATCTGACCACTCTTTGATCTCAGTCACTTCCATTTTCACTCCCCCACCACCAATCCCTCCTACTCAGCGCCACCTTTGGCATTTCGAGCGAACCCAATATGAAACTTTGCGTAACTTTCTCTTTGACTTCCCATGGGATGACTACTGCTTTCGGTCCCGCAACCCTGATCGGGTAGCTGTAAAAGTTGCCAAGATCATGACTGCGGGAATGGAGGCGTACATCCCCTCTTCTACAAAAACTTTCTCTTCCCATGAACCTTGGATTGACCGTGCCTGCTCCATGGCTATCCACGCTAGGAATCAGGCTCACCGATCTTACCAAGCCTCTCCTTCCGATTTAAATCGCTCTGCTTTTATTATAGCTAGGAATTGCTGTACTGCTCAGATTCGAAGGTCTAAGGCTACCTTTATAAGAAGGAAAGTTGATGACCTTAACTCCTCTCCCACTGACAAATGCTTCTGGTCCTTAGCCAAAAACCTCTCCAAAAACTTCTGTAACTCAAGCTTTCCCCCTCTCATTCGTTCTGATGGTTCTATATCTTGCTCTCCCACTGACAAAGCCACTCTTTTGGTTCTCATTTTTCTGCCAACTGTTCTATCAACGATTCCAGCGCACCTGTTCCTCAGTCTTTTTCCCTCTCTAACCCTATGCCCTCCCTTATCCTTTCTTCACGCAAAGTTCATAAGGTTCTTCGCTCACTAAAGACAAACAAGGCATCTGGTCCCGATGGTATCCCTGCAAGGTTCCTTAAGGAGTTTGCAGATGAACTGGCTCCCGTGCTTTGTCATCTTTTTCGCCTCATTCTGTCAACCAGTATCTATCCTTTATCTTGGAAGCATGCTCTAGTTCAACCTGTTCCTAAGAAATGTGACCGCTCTATTCCTTCTAACTACCGACCTATTGCTCTAACCTCCTCTATTGCTAAAGTTTTTGAAACTTTGCTCAATGCTCACTTCTTGAAACGCTTTGAATCTAACTCACTTATCTCCGATCAAAAGTACGGCTTCCGCAAGGCAAGATCCACTGGTGATCTCCTGTCCTATCTTACTCATGTATGGTCATCTTCTCTGAGGAACTATGGGGAATCCTTTGTCTTCGCCCTTGATATCTCTAAGGCTTTTGACAGAGTCTGGCACAAGGCTCTGTTGGCCAAACTCCCTGCCTATGGCTTTACCCCTTCTTTCTGTTCTCTGATTTCCAGTTTTCTTACTGACCGTTTTATATCTGTAGTTGTTGATGGCGCGGCATCTAGCCCTTTCTCTGTTCCCAGTGGTGTTCCACAGGGCTCTGTTCTTTCACCTACTCTCTTCCTTCTCTTTATCAACGATCTTCTACAATCCCCATCTTCCTTTCTTCTGCTGATGATATATATATATATATATATATATATATATATATATATATATATATATATATATATATATATATATATATATATATATATATATATATATATATATATATATATATATATATATATATATATATATATATATATATATATATATATATATATATATATATATATATATATATATATATATATATATATATATATATATATATATATATATATATATATATATATATATATATATATATATATATATATATATATATATATATATATTAATATATATATATGTATATATATATATATATATATATATATATATATATATATATATATATATATATATATATATATATATATATATATATATATATATATATATATATATATATATATATATATATATATATATATATATATATATATATATATATATATATATACATATATATATATATATATATATATATATATATATATATATATATATATATATATATATATATATATATATATATATATATATATATATATATATATATATATATATATATATATATATATATATATATATATATATATATATATATATATATATATATATATATATATATATATATATGTATATATATATATATGTATATATATATGTATGTATATATATATATATATATATATATATATATATATATATATATATATATATATATATATATATATATATATATATATATATATATATATATATATATATATATATATATATATATATATATATATATATATATATATATATATATATATATATATATATATATATATATATATATATATATATATATATATATATATATATATATATATATATATATATATATATATATATATATATATATATATACATTTATATATATTATATATATATATATATATATATATATATATATATATATATATATATATATATATATATATATATATATATATATATATATATATATATATATATATATATATATATATATATATATATATATATATATATATATATATATATATATATATATATATATATATATATATATATATATATATATATATATATATATATATATATATATATATATATATATATATATATATATATATATATATATATATATATATATATATATATATATATATATATATATATATATATATATATATATATATATATATATATATATATATATATATATATATATATATATATATATATATATATATATATATATATATATATATATATATATATATATATATATATATATATATATATATATATATATATATATATATATATATATATATATATATATATATATATATATATATATATATATATATATATATATATATATATATATATATATATATATATATATATATATATATATATATATATATATATATATATATATATATATATATATATATATATATATATATTTATATATATATATATATATATATATATATATATATATATATATATATATATATATATATATATATATATATATATATATATATATATATATATATATATATATATATATATATATATATATATATATATATATATATATATATATATATATATATATATATATATATATATATATATATATATATATATATATATATATATATATATATATATATATATATATATATATATATATATATATATATATATATATATATATATATATATATATATATATATATATATATATATATATATATATATATATATATATATATATATATATATATATATATATATATATATATATATATATATATATATATATTATATATATATGTATATATATATATATATATATATATATATATATTATATATATATATATATATATATATATATATATAATACATATATATATATATATATATATATATATATATATATATATATATATATATATATATATATATATATATATATATATATATATATATATATATATATATATATATATAGATATATATATATATATATATATATATATATATATATATATATATATATATATATATATATATATATATATATATATATATATATATATATATATATATATATATATATATATATATATATATATATATATATATATATATATATATATATTCAGATACTCTCTGCAAATCGGAGTTAAGAGTAGAAGAAAGAGTGATACGAGATTGATTACGAGTAACAGATGAAGGTTGTGAAGAAAGGGTAGAGAAAAACTGAAGGGTAGAATCATCAGCAAAGGCATGAAGAAGAGAGGAAGCTGGGAATTATAGAAGATCATTGATGAAGAGAAGGAAGAGAGTCTCAAGAAAATGCTTCGAGTGCCATGTGATAAAAAGTAATAAGAAATAATGAGATTTGACATTTATCACACAAGTGAGCCAAAGAATTTAAGAAACTGTTGTTAAGTCGCCTCTTTTAATAAATGTGCAGCGGGGGGGGGAGAACTATCATTCCCTTTGCTTCTCCATTTTTAAAACAAGTATTAAGCATTAAGAGCTTAAAATCACAACTCCTTCTAGCCAAGAAATATAACTCTTTTAAACCATAGAAATTTAAGAAAGTTTAACCTAATCATCCAGTTAACATTAGAGATTTTTATCACAGTCAATACCTATGCCATTTATAGCACTTTTCCTGTTCGCATTTAATATTTTCATCCTCAATATCTTATGTTCCTTAATGAATTTATCAATGTGTTTACAATGAGGAATGCTTGCCACTAAGGTATGGTGAAGTCAATATTCTAAATGGTGAGGATATAATCCTACTTTCAGTCCTCACTTTTTCAAAAATGTTACCCAGACAGAGACTTGTATATTCTTCATTTGCTTCGATCGGAGTGTGGGTAACGTTAACCTATGGTAAGGTTACATCAATTTTACGTCGACAAGCAGCTTATGAGTTTTTGTCTTGCATTTTTTTCCTAGCCAAAGGTAGTCGAATTGCGTCCTTTAAAAGGATGCCGAATTCACTTTTATTAATCCTATCAGAAAATAAGATGAAAAAGAATTTCATAAAAATTATATATGCATTTACTCACTGAGCATTCAAGCCAAATACTTTCTTTATTTCTGCAGTTTTAATGCCAACAAGGTCGCTCAAAAATGGGGTAAAAAGACGGGATGAAGAGGTGAGGTAAATTCAACCCCTCCTGGAGGATGATCGGGGTCCATTCTCCAGAGGTATGAAATCTCTCGCTTACCATTAAGAATCTCCAGGATGCTTCACTAAGCTAAAACCTAAGCTAGTAGGCTTGTGGATAAAGTAGTATATTCCATAAAGCCTTGTTCTAAAAGGTAATTAGGATATAACCCAGAACTTGATTGCAGGTAGGTTACACTGCAATCGGATTGGGGGCTGCTTCATCTCTCATTTCTTAAGTCCTCACTCAACATCAAACTTTCATTAGGAATAATGATTTTCACCTACTGAATGTCCTCACCCTTCAGCCATCCTCGATAATTATAGCTTGGTGGGATTGGGGGCAGTTAAGAGAGCTGCTCAAAAAGTCGCAACGGGTGGGCTCATACACTTATTAGCTTTAATTCCACCGTTCTAATTAGTAAATAAATATTTCCATTGACATTTTCTTTGTTACTAAAGAATACTATAACTAGCTAAAATGTTAAGTCGTATTAAAACAGTAAATTCAGTACTAAGAAATACTTATAAAACATGACAATGAAATGAGTTATATCAGAATGAATTGGGTGTATTAACTTATCGAGCTCTAGCC
>JAXCGZ010024109.1:0-12500 GCA_037179515.1 Halocaridina rubra | reverse complement strand
GATGTAATTTTAGGTGAGGGAATATAGGTCGTTGTAAAATTCTGGGTATTTGGAATAATCCCTTGCTCTGTTGTATCTGAAACTGTGATGTTGCTGTGACTTGATGCATTCTTTATAGCTGTAACAATAATACTTGTGGTCATTAGATGATTATCTGGATGAGTTTTTGAGTTATTTGATGTAGCTGTTGTTGGTATGGGCTGAGTTGCGTTAGTTACAACTTCCTCTGTCTTAGAAACTTCTGTGCTCTTGGATGTGAGTGTGCTTGTAAAGCCAACTGCTTCATTTGCAGATGATAATGTACTTGATGATGTGGAATCTGGCTGGCTTACGGTGTGCAAGCCGTTGAGAGATGAGGTGGTTGATTCTTCTGTCGTTGATTTTACTGATGATGTTATTAACGATAGAAGTGAGGGTGATGATGTTACGGAAGGTGACGATGATGTAAAAATTGCACTTCGTGATTTTGTGACAGAAGTTGAGAGTGAACCATATGGACCGGTAGGTGACATTGTGACAAATGAAGTTACAGAATTAGCTGTTGTGCTAAGTGTTGTGCCCGTTGATGAACTTGTGTGTCCACCTGTTTTCAAAGGTGACAATGAATTGGTTGCTGAAGGAACTGCTGATGAAGCTGAGTGACCAACTGTTTTCAAAAATGACAGTGAACCTGCTGTTGAAGGAACTGGTGATGAAGTTATATGACCTCCTGTTTTCAAAGATGACAATGAATTTGTTGTTGAAGCAAGTGTTGAGATTATTCTGGAGGTTGGAGGAGATGACACATACGTGGAGAAAAACGAAGCCAAGACGGTAAATGTTGTTACTCTTGCTGCTGATGTGATAGGGGTTGTTGGTGTATTTGTCATGGTAGGTGTTGTTACTTTTGCTGAAGATGTGAAAGGTGTTGTTGGTGTATTTATCATGGTAGATGTTGTTACTCTTGCTGTTGATGTGATATGTGTTGTTGGTGTATCTGTCATGGTAGGAGTTGTTACTCTTGCTATTGATGTGATAGGTGTTGTGCGCGTGTTGGTTGTCGTAGCTATCTTTGATGTTATAGTAGGTGTTGTGAATGGATTTGTGGTTGAGGACTCTGTTATATTCACACTTGAAGAAGATGATACTTTTGCTGTACTGGGAGTTGATATGGATTGCGATGTAACAGCCAATAATAATGATATGTTGGATGGTACCAAAGCTGATTGGGAAGTCAGTGTTGTGGTCTGATTTAACTCTGTGGCAGTTAAAGGGGTTGGAGTTGTCATTGTTTTGGGTAATATGGACAGAGTAGTGATAGGTGCACTTTCTTCTTCTTCTTCTGATTTATATTTGTCATCATAGTCGTCATCGTCTTCGTCACTATCGTCTTCGTCACTATCTTCTTCTTCTTCTTCTTCTTCTTCTTCTTCTTCTTCTTCTTCTTCTTCTTCTTCTTCTTCTTCTTCTTCTTCTTCCTTCTTCTTCTTCTTCTTCTTCTTCTTCTTCTTCTTCTTCTGAAGATGATAATGTGGCTGATGAAGTCGATGTTGTTGATGTCATATTATCCGTAGATGTGGATGTTGTTTTTACTGATGATGTTTTAATTAATGATGATGAAAGGTTTGAAGTCGTGGTCTGTGATGAAGACGTTGTTGTATTTGGCAGACTTGATGATGTAAATGCCAATAAAGGTGCAGAAGTTACAGTAACTGATGTGAATGCCGATGTTGATGATGAAATATCAGCACCAGCAAGGAGTGAGGTGTTTGTTGTAAATTGTGTCTTGCTGGTATTAGAGTATGGGAAAGGTACTAGAAATTTTGTGGATGACGAGGTTATCGGTGTTCCCGTGGTAAGCGAAGTTGTCGATGCGAGGGTACCCGTAGATGGGAACACTGTAGAATTTATAGTTGCATTAATAGTTGAGAAAGGGGTTAACGTTGCTGATGAATGTACTGTACTAGATGAGTTAGTAGTTGATAACATGTTTGAATTTACTGATGTACCTAATATACTTAAGAATTTATATGACAGTGATGATGGAGTTGTGGATACATTTGTACCTGACAATGGCACTGATGTTGATGTTATTGTTTTTGGACCAGATGATGAGGCTGGCATTAATGTAGTAGACAATGTAGTTACTGTTATGGGTGTACTTGTATCAGTCAGTTGGGTTGAAATTAAATTTTCCGCTGTTTCTGTGCTTATGTTTGTAGTTGGCAACGTTGTCGAAAATGATGGTGAAGCTGGAATTGTGGTTATACCTTGAGGTGATGATGGAAATGAAGTTAATGGTGTCGTGAACGTATCTGTGGGTGTTAACAGTTTTGACGTTCTAGAATTTGTTGTAGTGGATATATTAGTGGTTGACTGTGTTGTTGATAAAGATATTGAGGTTGTTGTAGAGTTTGATCTTGTAGTTGGCAGTAGTGTAACTGATAATGGTGATGTTCTTGTTGCTGTTGTTGAATCTGTCGTTGATAGCGATGTTGATAATGGTGTCGTTGTAAATTTTGCTGAATCTGATGTTGTACTTGTGGTCGACAGTGATGTTGACGAGGACGAAGTGGTTGTGCTTGAATCTGACAATGGAATTTGCGTGATTGAAGTTGTTTTTATCGTTGTCCCTGTGGTAGACAGATGTGCCATCGTCGCTGATAATGATGATGATGTTGATGATGTTGGAGGTGTATTTGTGGTGGTTAACTGCCCTGGAATTGTCGGTGCAGCAGTTGTTGTAGCTACAGCTGCACCTGGCCAGGCTGGCTTAGTAGCAAGCAATGGAAAATTACTTCCGAACATTCCCCACGAAGGACAATGATTGTCTTGGGGCTTAAAGAGCGAGGCGTTAGCTAGTGAAAAAAAGTGAAAGAGTTATATTAATACTAGCATGTGCAAATTTATTACTGATTTAACTGTTGCTTAGTTAACTACTTACTCTGAAACCTTTTATTCGTATTCAATATTTGAGGAGAAAATAATACTATATAAAATTACTCCAGTTAATTTATAATATACTTTGCGTACTGGGCTAACAGTGACAAAATGAAATACTGCTGCTACTACTGCTACTACTACCTTTACTACTTTGTCAATGTCATTCATATTAGCGTTTAACTATATTAAATAAACTACCAGAAGACTAATAAAGCCAATGGAATGATAATTATTTTCATATTTTAGACACAGAAATTCGATACAAGCATATGCATTCCGATTCATGCGGTTGAGATCATTGAGCTGTTACCTCGATAAATAAGCCTGCCATTTTCAATCGTGCACTCATTATACCTGTGAGTTAACAGAGGCTACGAGAGGACACACGCCTACCATTATAGTCTAGTCTACATCCTCGACTTTTTAGTCATTTAAATAGGGAACTGCGCTGGCTTGAATTTAATAGTGTCTATATAATAATAATAATAATAATAATAATAATAATAATAATAATAATAATAATAATAATAATAATAATAATAATAATAATAATAATAATAATAAAAATGATAATAATAATAATAATAATAATAATATAATAATAATATTTACCTGGTACAATATAAAACTTAACGATGAGGTTCCCACCACATATAAGGCATGGATTCAGAGCACAAGGAGTGTCACACTCAGCAGTGAAGACAAATGGACCAATTGTGTTTGCGTATGAACACGCGCAGTAAGATCTGCAAATTATATATATATATATATATATATATATATATATATATATATATATATATATATATATATATATATATATACTGCATGAATGCTTGTATGTAAGCATGTATGTATGTATGTATGTATGTATGTATGTATGTATGTATGTATGTATGTATGTATGTAAGCATGTATGTATGTATGTATGTATGTATGTATGTATGTATGTATGTATGTATGTATGTATGTATGTATGTATGTATGTATGTATTTAAGCATGTATGTATGTATGTATGTATGTATGTATGTATGTATGTAAGCATGTATGTATGTATGTATGTATGCATGTATGTATGTATGTATGTATGTATGTATGTATGTATGTATGTATGTATGTATGTATGTATGTATGTATGTATGTATGTATGTATGCATGCATGCATGCATGCATGCATGCATGCATGCATTTACCTAATTGTGCTTACGGAAAAGAGCTCTATGCTTGGAGCTCCCCATATCCTTAGTTTAACTGCTTACTCACTGAAAGTGATCACATCTATCCTTAAAACTATCACTGCTTTTAGAGTTTACTGTTTCCTCTCTAAGCAAATTCCAGTTAACTATTTTTACCTTAAAAAAATAGCATTATGCTCATAATTTTCCGTCTCCTAACCCAACCTAACCTAACCATATCTGTTATCTCAATAGCGTGTGTGTTTGCTTATATATATATATATATATATATATATATATATATATATATATATATATATATATATATATATATATATATATATATATATATATATATCCATAAATCACCTTATAAGCGGAGTAGCTAAGTCAAATAATAAAAACTTTTACGACACGCAGGGGAACACGCAGGAGGTGTTCTTGGCACCCCTCAGGGGAATATATGATTACAAATACATGCATTTACACATACATACACACTAAAACATATATACTTAAACAGTTAAATGTGTTCTAACTCTATTGAAATTTTTTTACTATTTACCAGTATAAACACATAGATTTCTTCCTGAGAATGAGCTTTTACTGAACGACAGACATGCACTCAGAATAACGAGTACATCTGCCAAAACAAGTTCTTCGCAAGGAGACAACCATCCTCGGCCTTGGTAGAAAAGGGAGTCCGTGACGTAAAAAAAACATAAGGACAAATATTTCAAAATCTTTAAACTGACTATTTTCTCTCCCAAAACGACCAATGTCGACGCTCATTTCATTTGATGTTCCTAATATCAATCCTATTGATTATTCTAGGTTTGGGACCGACATAAAGTCGAGTTGGTTGGCTCTCCCAGTGGCTGGATTCAAATTCTAAATCTTAAGAAATATAGCCACCCAGCCAGCTAGTCAGCCAAAGCCATCCAAATATCCAGCCAGCAAGCCAGCAACAGCCAGTCAGCCAGCTTAGTGACTCTATATGAAACCGATTATAAAGCACCGCTCTAACCCTTAGCAGAATAGGGAGTCCATGAGGTAAACCCGATCACATCACATACCCATTTTCAGTGCCTGCGTAAGGATACTTCAACAGGGCACAGGCGTGGATGCAATGTGCTGGCGAGTTTGGGCTCAGTGGGAAGACCTCGGGCATGTGTCGTTTGCCGTTCGCCTTCCTTACTTTAAAACAGGTGCCATTTTTCAAGATACCCTCACCTGGTGAATGGAAAAAGGAAACACAGAGGGAAAAAGATCATAAAGGAGTAAATAAGTAAGTAAGCACGGTTAAGCACTCAGTTTTCACCAGTTAGAGAAAACTAATATGAAATAAATATTTTCTTAAAATTATATCTTAAGAAGCAACTACCATACCCTATTATCTCTAAGATACAAAGAAAAAAAGAGGTATAAAAAAGACATTTTATTAATAAGAAGTTAATTTATTTAAATTACATATGAAAAGTGAGGAAAATTTGGAGAAAGATCTTCACCTATAGTTATAGTTTTTCTGGGAAAAAAAAAGGAAAAAAGCAAGTAAATATTGGAAGAAGACTTTTTCCTGTTTTAAAATATATAGACAATATACTGTATGATATTTAAAATTGACATGTGGGATATATGATACATACATATAGACACACTATACCAAAGATATAAGATAAGTAAAGCATATCTTATAAGTACATAACAAAGAAGAGATATAAAGATTTACTGTACAGTAAACAAATTAATGCACGCTATTATCCGATGGGCAACAGGCATACACTGGGACGTGCATGGTGGCGGTGAGCACAAGGATGCAAACGTTTTGCCTCCTCTGTATCAGCTGATGCACCCTCGCATGCTATTGTCCTCTCGATATTATATCGCAAGTATGTTTGCTGTTTGTTCTTAATGCTTTATTCAATTCTCTTCATAATATTTGATCGCATTAAGCGGTAGAAGAGGAGGAGGATGCGGGAGAACGAACCTCTATCTGCAAACATTTTGCCGCTTCTGTCTCAGCTGATGCACCCTCGCACGCTATTTTCCTGACGATATAATATCGAAAGTTTGTTTGTTGTTTGTTCTTAATGCTTTTTTTCAATTCTCTTCATAATATTCGATAGCATTAAGCGGTAGAAGAGGAGGAGGGTGCGGGAGAACGAACCTCTAGCTGCAAATGTTTTGCCGCTTCTGTATCAGCTGATGCACCCTCGCATGCTATTGTCCTCTCGATATTATATCGCAAGTATGTTTGCTGTTTGTTCTTAATGCTTTATTCAATTCTCTTCATAATATTTGATCGCATTAAGCGGTAGAAGAGGAGGAGGATGCGGGAGAACGAACCTCTATCTGCAAACATTTTGCCGCTTCTGTCTCAGCTGATGCACCCTCGCACGCTATTTTCCTGACGATATAATATCGAAAGTTTGTTTGTTGTTTGTTCTTAATGCTTTTTTTCAATTCTCTTCATAATATTCGATAGCATTAAGCGGTAGAAGAGGAGGAGGGTGCGGGAGAACGAACCTCTAGCTGCAAATGTTTTGCCGCTTCTGTATCAGCTGATGCACCCTCGCACACTTGTAGAGGGTGGATTTAGAGACAGCTTTGGACCCTTTACAAATTTATTAATATAAACCAGAACCTAATTCAAAAACCCTGCAACCAAAAGAACATAACATATTAACATTTTTGCAGCAGAAAATAATATTTGTATAATTTATAAAAATGAGAATACAGTAATCCCTTGCTATATCGCTATTCACCTACCGCGAATTCAGTGCGTCACGGATATGTTTGGTGAGCATATGTAATTTATATCACAGATTTTCTGGGTATATGCTATTTTTGAGCACAAGGATGCAAATGGTTTGCTGCCTCCGTATCAGCTGATGCACCCTCGCATGCTATTCCCTGACGATATTATATTGCAAGTTTGTTTGCTGTTTGTTCTTAATTTTTTTTTCAATTCTCTTCATAATATTCGATCGCATTAAGCGGTAGAAGAGGAGGAGGATGCGGGAGAACAAACCTCTATCTGCAAACATTTTGCCGCTTCTGTCTCAGCTGATGCACCCTCGCACGCTATTTTCCTGACGATATTATATCGAAAGTTTGTTTGTTGTTTGTTCTTAATGCTTTTTTTCAATCTTCATAATATCACGTTCATATAAATTTATGCTTGCGCACTGTTATTGATAAAGTAAAGAGTGAGTTGTTAACAGTGCAGGGAGGGTTTATACAGTAAAGGGAAAAATAAATGTAAAATACCTGTAATAAATATGGTGCTCCTACTCTGCAAAGTTTTACCTTTCGCGGCTGCTCCCGGAACCGAACCCCCGCGATAAACGAGGGAGCACACTGTATAACTTTGCAATGCAATACAAAAAGTGAAAAGGTAATTTATTTACATATAATACATAATACTTATCACTATTCAGGCACAATATCTTACTCATAAAATTTTTATTTACTCACCCTAGTTGGGATTTATCTAATTTTCAAGATTATAGTATTATTATTATTATGCCTTGGTTCTATACATTATTCTATCTTCTTTACATATCGACCATGCTGCACGAAATCTTATTGAGGAATAAAATGGCTGGCTTACTCATCATAACGTAAACAAAAACAGCTGAGACAAAAAGAAAACTATACAATTCGTTACAAAGAAAACATATCGTACGTGGGAAATTTAAATGAAATATATGTATTCTCTGCACGCTATTTCCCTGACGATATATCGAAAGTTTGTTTGCTGTTTGTTCTTAAAGCTTTTTTCATTTCTCATCATAATATTCAATCACATTAAGCGGTAGAAGAGGAGGAGCATGGCAGAAGAGTGCCTCCGAGGCGGTCGATTATTAACTAAAATGAAAATTTTATTTTTTATTTTTTTGCATAGGCATTATTCGCGAATTTCGTATTTTTTTACTATTATTTTTTAGGGGCGCTATTCCAATTTCGCTGCTTATAAACACACGTAAAAAGCGAACTAGGTGTGTGTGTGTATATATATATATATATATATATATATATATATATATATATATATATATATATATATATATATATATATATATATATATATATATATATATATACTGTATATATATATATATATATATATATATATATATATATATATATATATATATATATATATATATATATATATATATATATATATATATATATATATATATATATATATATATATATATATATATATATATATATATATATATATATATATATATATATATATATATATATATATATATATACATACACTGTATATAAATATATATATATATATATATATATATATATATATATATATATATATATATATATATATATATATATATATATATATATATATATATATATATATATATATATATATATATATATATATATATATATATATATATATATATATATATATATATATATATACATAAATATATATAAAACATTCCCTATTAGTGTTATAAAAGATTACTTTCAACAAATGAAAAGTGCAACATTCCAAAAATACATATCGTGTCATTTAATCGTTCTTACTTAACTAGTTTTCCCAAGACAAGGAAATAAAAGTACTTACCATAGCTAAGCATAACAGCTAGACACAACAACTCCAAAGCCAGACCCGAAAATTGCCTTTTCACACCCATCGTCTCTGTGAAAATAATAAATAGCATGAAAACAGGGGGAGAAAAATTTCAAAAAATCTCATTTCCTATTCTTGAGAATTTACCCAGTTAATATGTGGCCACTAAAGTACAATATTAACACAATTCGTATAATCTAAATTAACTAATATTGTACATTAGTATGTATATATGAATGCAAACACACACACACACACACACACACACACACACACACACACACACAACTACTAAGGAAACATATCTCTCTTCACTTGGAATCCTTCAACTTTTTGTCAGTGAGGCAACATGGCTTCAGAGAAGGAAGATCAACAGTAACAAACTTATTAGAATTTTATGATGAGGTAAGCCAAATCTTACAGGAAAGAGAGGGTTGGGCAGATTGCATATTCCTAGACTTCCAGAAAGCGTTTGACACTGTTCCACATGGGAGACTTATTAGGAAGCTGCAATCAATGGCTAGAATAGGTGGAAATGTCTTGGAATGGATAAAAACTTACTTAGAAGGAAGGGAACAGAGGGTTAGAGTAAGACACTCAATGTCTGAATGGAGAAGAGTTAGTAGTGGAGTTCCACAGGGTTCAGTTTTAGGGCCACTTTTGTTCCTTGTATATGTAAATGACCTACCAGAGTCTGTAAATTCATTCATGAATATGTTTGCAGATGATGCAAAGATTGTGAAGAAAGTAAAAAACGAGAACAATGGTAGAGAACTTCAGGAGGATCTAAATAATCTGCATGAGTGGTCAGAAAAGTGGCTAATGAAATTCAATACCTCAAAATGTAAGGTAATGAGAATGGGTACAAGTGCAAGAAGGCCCAAGCTTGACTACTCGGTGGCTGGAGTACAGCTTCAGGAGACAGAAAATGAGAGAGATCTAGGAGTAAACATATTGGCAGATTTGTCTCCAGAAATACATATAAATGGCGTAGTAAGGGCAGCATATGCATTCTTATCAAATGTAAGGGTAGCCTTCAGGCACATGGACAAGGAAATGTTCAGAAATATTTATGTAACCTATGTGAGGCCAAAACTCGAATATGCAGCCCCCTTTTGGAATCCGCACTTGAAAAAGCACATAGCTAAGCTTGAAAAAGTTCAAAGACATGCCACGAAACTGGTGCCAGAAATACGCAATCTCGGTTATGATGAGAGGCTGAGGGAATTAGACTTGCCATCACTCGAAGCTAGAAGAGTAAGGGGGGATATGGTGACAGTCTTTAAATTCCTTCATGGTTATGATAGAGTGGATAGGGATCGATATTTCGATATGGCTGGCTCTAGAACTAGAGGTCATAGTTTGAAGCTTCGGAAGAAAACTTGTTTGCAGGATGTAAGGAAATACTTTTTCAGTGTAAGAGTAGTTGATAATTGGAATTCGCTAAGCGAGGAGGTAGTTAATGCTACCTCAATCCATAGTTTTAAGGACAGGTATGATAAGTATCACTAAGTCTAAAAATGGAACCGATCAGGAGACGGGAAGATACGAGCTTTGGGCTCTTTCCCGTAAACACAATTAGGTAATCACAATTAGGTAATCACACACAGTCACTGGAGTCGGGGGAGATTCCAAGATGCTGGAAACAAGCAAATGTGATACCTATCTTCAAAAAGGGAAGGAGGGATACGGCCCTGAACTATAGACCAGTTTCCTTGACCAGCATAGTTTGCAAAGTTATGGAGAAACTACTAAGGAAACATATCTCTCTTCACTTGGAATCCTTCAACTTTTTGTCAGTGAGGCAACATGGCTTCAGAGAAGGTAGATCAACAGTAACAAACTTATTAGAATTTTATGATGAGGTAAGCCAAATCTTACAGGAAAGAGAGGGCTGGGCAGATTGCATATTCCTAGACTTCCAGAAAGCGTTTGACACTGTTCCACATGGGAGACTTATTGGGAAGCTGCACTCAATGGCTAGAATAGGTGGAAATGTTTTGGAATGGATAAAAACTTACTTAGAAGGAAGGGAACAGAGGGTTAGAGTAAGACACTCAGTGTCTGAATGGAGAAGAGTTAGTAGTGGAGTTCCACAGGGTTCAGTTTTAGGGCCACTTTTGTTCCTTGTATATGTAAATGACCTACCAGAGTCTGTAAATTCATTCATGAATATGTTTGCAGATGATGCAAAGATTGTGAAGAAAGTAAAAAACGAGAACAATGGTAGAGAACTTCAGGAGGATCTAAATAATCTGCATGAGTGGTCAGAAAAGTGGCTAATGAAATTCAATACCTCAAAATGTAAGGTAATGAGAATGGGTACAAGTGCAAGAAGGCCCAAGCTTGACTACTCGGTGGCTGGAGTACAACTTCAAGAGACAGAAAATGAGAGAGATCTAGGAGTAAACATACTGGCAGATTTGTCTCCAGAAATACGTATAAATGGCGTAGTAAGGGCAGCATATTCATTCTTATCAAATGTAAGGGTAGCCTTCAGGCACATGGACAAGGAAATGTTCAGAAATATTTATGTAACCTATGTTAGGCCAAAACTCGAATATGCAGCCCCCTTTTGGAATCCGCACTTGAAAAAGCACATAGCTAAGCTTGAAAAAGTTCAAAGACATGCCACGAAACTGGTGCCAGAAATACGCAATCTCGGTTATGATGAGAGGCTGAGGGAATTAGACTTGCCATCACTCGAAGCTAGAAGAGTAAGGGGGGATATGGTGACAGTCTTTAAATTCCTTCATGGTTATGATAGAGTGGATAGGGATCGATATTTCGATATGGCTGGCTCTAGAACTAGAGATCATAGTTTGAAGCTTCGTAAGAAAACTTCTTTGCAGGATGTAAGGAAATACTTTTTCAGTGTAAGAGTAGTTGATAATTGGAATTCGCTAAGCGAGGAGGTAGTTAATGCTATCTCAATCCATAGTTTTAAGGACAGGTACGATAAGTATCACTAAGTCTAAAATGGAACCGATCAGGAGACGGGAAGATACGAGCTTTGGGCTCTTTCCCGTAAACACAATTAGGTAATCACAATTAGGTAATCACACACACAGACTCTGTATATTCATTCATGAATATGTATGCAGATGATGATGATGCAAAGATTGTGAAGAAAGTAGGAAACGAGAACAAGGTAGAGAACTTCAGGAGGATCTAAATAGTCTGAATGAGTGGTCAGTCAAGTGGCTAATGAAATTCAATACTTCAAAATGTAAGGTAATGAGAATGGGTACAAGTGCAAGAAGGCCCAAGCTTGACTACTCTGTGGCTGGAGTACAACTTCAAGAGACAGAAAATGAGAGAGATCTAGGAGTAAACATACTGGCAGATTTGTCTCCAGAAATACATATAAATGGCGTAGTAAGGGCAGCATATGCCTTCTTATCAAATGTAAGGGTAGCCTTCAAGCACATGGACAAGGAAATATTCAGAAATATTTATGTAACCTATGTGAGGCCAAAACTTGAATATGCAGCCTCCTTTTGGAATCCGCACTTGAATAAGCACATAGTTAAGCTGGGAAAAGTTAAGAGACATGCCACGAAACTGGTGCCAGAAATACGCAATCTCAGTTATGATGAGAGGCTGAAGGACTTAGACTTACCATCACTCGAAGCTAGAAGATTAAGGGGGGATATGGTGACAGTCTTTACATTCCTTCATGGTTATGATAGAGTGGATAGGGATCGATATTTTGATATGGCTGGCTCTAGAACTAGAGGTCATAGTTTGAAGCTTCGTAGGAACATTTCTTTGCATGATGTAA
>JAXCGZ010024108.1:0-10000 GCA_037179515.1 Halocaridina rubra | reverse complement strand
TTGGTTTCAAATTGATTTAATGGTCAGGATATAAATCACTGAAGGCATAAGTCATGTCTTTGGTCACTCCCTACTAACATTTATGGGTTCAAAATTACTACAGCTTTGGAAATATCCATTTCGTCATGGGGGAGGAAAGGTATTATAAGATTGGAAGTAATGTTGGCTCTAACAGGGTTCAGGAGAGTTCATTTTGCATAGGGGGTGGAAAGTGCAAGGTGGAATTTATAGCACTTTTTTGTAGGTCTCTATTGGTTAGTGATAGGTTATTAACTAGTAAAAGATGCAGGTGAGTTCATTGTACAGAGGGGGAGGGAAGCACACGGTTAAGTAATGTTGGCTCTAACAGGGTTCAGGAGAATTCATTTTGTATAGGGGGAGGAAAGTGAAAGGTGGGATTTTTAGTGCTTTTTTGTAGGTCTCTGTTGGTTAGTAGATAGGTTATTAACAAATAAAAGATGCAGGTGAGTTCATTGTACAGAGGGGGAGGGAAGCACACAGTTGAGATTTGTAGCTCTTGTTTTATGGAAATATTTTCTTTAGTTGCTAGGAAATTAACTAATAAGAGATGCAGAAGAGGTCATGTTACTCATGGGAATGGAAATATTAGGAAGGATTTTTAGTATTGTTTGTAGGGGCATGTCGATTAATTGATGGTTAATTGACTAATAGGAGATGCAAGGCTGTTCATTATGCAATGGGGGAGGAAAGTATAAGGTGGGATTAGTAGTGGGCTTTGTTAGTCCCTGTTGATTAGTTGATGGGTAATTAACCAGAAAGAGATGCAGGTGAGTTCATTTTATAAAGGGGGAAGGAAGGATTAGGTGGTATTAGTAGTTACTTTCTAGCTTTCTGTGTATAAGTTGATTAGTTATAGACTTAAAAGGGATACAGAACAGTTCATCTTACAATTGGAGAGAGACGTATAAGTTAGGATTTGTAGGGGGTTTTGTAGGTTTGTCTCGGTTAGTTGATTTGTAACTGACTAAAAGGGAATGCGGGAGTGTCCATTTTGCAAAGTGGAATCAATAAATAATTAATTGATGGTAGATATAGGATTTGTCCATGTAGAAATAGGGGAAGGAAGTACGAAATAATTTGTGTTTGTTCTTGTAATTCTCTGCTGATATCTTGGTGGGTCGTTGATGGAAAGAAGATGCATATTTATCCGTTTTGTAAACCGGAAATTGACAAGTATTTAAAAGAAGGTTGATATGAAGGATTATCTTTAGGGACTGATATATAGGTGTGAATTACTTAGTTCTCTGCAGGATATTTGATGGGGAATTGCATGAAAAAAGACGTTGGAAAGGTCAATTTACAATGCAGAAGTGGTCAAATCAAGGATTGGAGGGATGTAGATAGGATTGTTTACTTTGAAATGGAAGAATGGGGTTAGTTGTTGAATGGACAAATGGGGTTAGCTGTTGAATGGAAGAATGAGGATAGTTGCTGAATGGAAGAATGGGGTTAGTTGTTGAATGGAAGAATGAGGATAGTTGTTGAATGGAAGAATGATGTTAGTTGTTGAATGGAAGAATGGGGTTAGTTGTTGAATGGAAGAATGGGGTTAGTTGTTGAATGGAAGACTGGGGTTAGTTGTTGAGTAATTAGTCCAGGAGTTTAGTAACTAATTGGAAAGAGGTATGTAAGTGTCCATTTTAAAATTGGACAAGGGCAAGTAAAGTATTGTTTATAGTGGGTTTTGTAGTTCTCCAGTGAATAGTTATAAGACATCCTAGCCCTTAGTAGAAAAGGGAGTTCGTGACGTAAAACCGACACCAAACCATTGAATGAATGGCGGTGCAAGAGACAATATTTGCAATGTTGAGGGAGTTGGTGAGTAAATAATAGAAAGTAGATGTAGGAGAATAAATGTTAGATGTGGAGGAAGGTACAAGATACAATATGTAGCCATTCATGTAGTTCTCTGTAGGTTAGTGGATGAGAAATTGATTGTAGTGGGAGGTAGAGCAACACCTTTAACAATTCAGAATCAGTATGAGTAATTGAGTGAATATATGCATAGAGGAGTGTCTATTTTAATATGGGAAAGAGGTAAAAGATAATATTTATAGTGGTTCTCGAAGAAAAACTGATTGTAAGAGAAAGAGGAGAGTCCATTTTCATAGGAAGAATTAGCAGACGAGTATTTGATTGAACGGAGATATTGGCGTGTCCATTTTTGAAGTAGGGGAGGGAAGTTTTAAGGTAGGGTTTGTATTGGTTCTCGTACCTTTATGTAGGTTAACTGATGAGTAATTGATTGAGGGAGGGTGCAAGAGAGTCTGTTTTACTATGAGGAAAGAATGGATGAGAAATTTATTGAAGAAGAAATTGAAGTGTCCATATTGGATTTGGAGGGGGAGAAGGATGAAGGTACCATTTTAGTGATCCATATAAAATTACGCACTTAGAAGTGTATAAGTTATACTTGAGAAAATTTGTGTATTTAGTAATATCCATTTCGCCATGTGGGATGTATCCTGACAGACTCGACGATAAGAATAGGGAACTTTGGGATATGTCCATTTCTCAGTAGGGGAGGGAAGCTACAGACAAAATTGTAGGTTACATATCAGTTGCATTTCACAGTGGCAAGAATGAGTATCACAGGGAACTGTGATATATGTGTGGAATGAATTCATATATCATTAGGGGGGAGAAATACTAGATATACTCATAGATGGCATGTTAGTTACTTTTCAAAAAGGAAAACTGGGAACTGTAGGACGGATCCATTTATCAGTAGGGGAGGGAAGTTATAGACAGAATTGAAGGTGACTTGTCAGTACTTTTCACAACGGAGAGACAGAGTATCTTTAAGTTAATAAAAGAATAAGATACCATTTGGATTTTTTTTCATACAATGGAAAAACAGAGAATGTTCAACAATAGTGTTGTTATTTTCTTTGTTGTGGTCTTAGGTATAGTAGTATTAGTAGTATTAGTAGTAGTGTTAGTAGTACTAGTAGTATTTGTATTGATAGTAGCAGCATTAGTAGTATTTGTATTAATAGTAGTAGTAGTAGTAGTTGTAGTAGTAGGATGAAAGAATGAACGAGTAAGGTTGGTTGTAGAACCATTATTAAAACAAAAGTGAAGGAAAAATGAATGCAAGGGAGGTTATTCAATGGAAAAACTAGTAGGAGTAGCAGTAGTAGGAGTAGAAGTAGTAACAGTAACTGGATTGGTTGTCAGTTTTAGGAAAGGGCACTGGAAAATAGAAAAAAAAATAATATCTTGATTTTGATTCATTTAAAGGCATTTAATAAACTTTCGTATAAAACAATATATATATTTTTTCCTCACTTTCCAAACATTAATGAAATGATTATTTACTTAGATGATCTCAGTTTGTTGTCCTTTACCTGTATTATATAACGTCACATGCACGCACACATACACACACACACACACACACACACACACACACACACACACACACACACACACACACAAATATATGCACCCAGTTTGTTTGTGTGTGTGTGTGTGTGTGTGTGTGTATGTGTGTGTGTGTGTGTGTGTGTGTGTGTTTGTTTGTTCCCTGCATATCGTAAATGTCGACAAAAAAGGATAGGAACAACAAGCATTGTCAATACCTACTATCACTTTCTATGCTCAAGTTTGCATAGGAGAGATTGGTTGAAGCCCCCACTAGTACCCCAGTTCTTTTGGTACAGTTGTGGTCACCCGTCACAATACAACGTGATATGATGCGCGGTTTCAATATTTAAATATTTGTCGGATTAATTTATTCATATGTTTTATTTTGGGGATATAATTTGTATAATATGGAAGCTTTAGCTTGGCTTAGCGCGTGATCTGTAATGTAAAATGCAAATGTTTTAGAGAGAGAGAGAGAGAGAGAGAGAGAGAGAGAGAGAGAGAGAGAGAGAGAGAGAGAGAGAGAGAGAGAGAGAGAGAACTTTTGACATAATAAAATTAGATTCTTTCGTAGATATTAATGAAGACAGACAGACATATAGATAGATAGATAGATAGATAGATCGATAGATAGATAGATAGATAGATAGTTAGATAGATAGATAGAGAAACTTTTGACATAATAAAATTAGATACTTTCGTAGATATTAATGAAGACAGACAGATAGTTAGATAGATAGATAGATAAATAGATAGATGGTATATATATGTATATATATGTATATATATATATATATATATATATATATATATATATATATATATATATATATATATATAGAGAGAGAGAGAGAGAGAGAGAGAGAGAGAGAGAGAGAGAGAGAGAGAGAGCGATAGATAGATAGATAGATAAATAGATAGATAGATAGATAGATAGATAGATAGATAGATAGATAGATAGATAGAGAGAGAGAGAGAGAGAGAGAGAGAGAGAGAGAGAGAGAGAGAGAGAGAGAGCTATGACGACATTTAGATAGACGTGCGCATTTACCAGGAGTGACAGTCGAAGCGGGGACAGAACAACAGCATGATATGTACTGTAGAATTTTCTTTTTATGTTTTCTGTTTTTTTTTTTTAATGGATGGGGGATGGGGTGGGAGGTGGAAGAGGCTGGTATGGCGAGGGGGGGAGGAGTCTTTTCTTGGTGACATGTAAAACATATTCCATTGACATAAGCCTCGCCTGTGACCCCCCTTCCTCCTCTTACTCCTTCTTTTTTCATCCTCCTCCTCCTCCACCTCCTCCTTTTCTTCTTCTTGCGTCTCTCGCTCCTTCTCTTCCTCTTCCTTCCCCTCCTGCTGTTCCTTTTTCTTATCTTCCTCCTCCTCCTCCTCCTCCTCCTCCTCCTCCTCCTCCTCCTCCTCCTCCTCCTCCTCCTCCTCCATTTCCTTCTCTTCCTTTTCTTCATCTTAAGTCTCCTCCTCCTTTTCTTCCCCCATCCTCTCTCGCTTTTCATTTTCCTCTTTTTTTCTTCCTACTATTCTCTTCTCCTCCTCCGCCATTTGCTCCTCCTCCTTCTCCTCCATTTCCTTCTCTTCATCTTTATCCTCCTCCTCTCTTTCCTCCTTCGCTTTTCTAATTTTTCTCCTACTCTTCCCTGTCCTCATCCTCATCGTCTTTTCTGCTTTCCACTTCTCTTCCTGCCATTGTTTTTGGCATTCCTCCACCTCTTCTCATTCTCTTCATTCTCCTCCTCCTCCTCCTCCTCTTCTTCCTCCCCCCTCTCCACCTCCACTTCATCTTCTACCTTCTCTTCCATGTTCTCCTACTCATCTCTTTCCTTCACCACTTCCTCCTCCTCCATCCTCTTCTTCTTTCTCCATATCCTCATTCTCCTTCACCCTCCTACTGTTCTCTCTTCTCCTCTTCCTTCTCTTCATCATCATCCTCTCATTCTCCTATTCCTCCTACTGTTTTGCCCTGTACCTCCACTTCATTCTCCTTCTCCTCATTCTCTTCCCCCTTCCCCATATCCACCTCATCCTCTTCCTCCTCTTCTTCCTCTCTTTCCATGTTCTCCTCCTCTCCTTCCTTTACTACCTCTTCCTCGTCCTCTTTTTCTTTCTCTATCTTATTTTCCTCCTCATCCTCATACTCCATTCTTAGTTCACTGTCTCCTCCTCGTCTCCGTCCTCTTTTGTCTTTCTTTTCCTCCTCATCTTTCTGCTCCTCCTATAGGCTATGTCCTCCTCCTCCTCCTCCTCTCTCCTCTTCTTCCTCTTCCTCTTCCTTCTCTCCCAGTCTAGAAAGCTGCAACAAGAAACAACAACAACAACAACAACAATTCGACATCTCTGACAACTCGAACTCCAGATCCTGAGTTTCTCTCTTCCTCTTGTCACTGCTGTCTCTCTTCCTCTTTTTCTTCCTCTTCCTCTTACCTTCTCCTCCTGTCCCCCTTTTGCTTTCCCCCTCTTTTGTGTGTGTGTATGTGCCCAGATCGGATTCCAATAGTCAGCGCTGCAGCAGGACGGCTTTTATTGAACATTGTATTGCGCTGCCACTGAAAAACATCACTGCTCCTGGGGTATCCCCAGGGCATTCAGAGATGGGGGAGGGGATGGAAAAAGGCACTCTTGAATGGGGGATCCCATAGGTGTTCGGGAGTGAGGGGAAAGGGGGTTGAAAAAGGCTCAGATGAATGGGGAAGGGGGATAGGCTTTTAGTTTGGGAGGGGATAGGAGGAGGAAGCTTTTCTGTCTCTGTAGTGGATTGTGGAGAGGCCTTCTGGTGTAGGGTTTGAAGGGGGGGGGGATTTCAAAGTTAGTGAGGAAGGAGAGTTTCTTTGTTGGGGAGTTGAGGAAAAGTCTAGATTTAGGAAGTTTGATGGCTTAGGGATTATGGTTGGTTATGGAGGAGACTTAAGCTTTTTTGAGGGTTTTTAGTTTACCTGGTTTGTGGAGGTTTTGTAATTGGATTAAGGTTGGTGATGAAGGAGACTTTAACTTTGTTGGAATTGAGGTTTTCATTTTACTTGGTTTGTGGGGGTTGTGGGATTGTATTAAGGTTGGTGATGGAGGAGACTTTAACCTTGTTGGAGTTGAGGATTTACTTTATCTGGTTTGTGGAGGTTGTTTGGTTAGGATATAATTTTGGAAAATTGTCTCTCCTGGTGTAAAATGAAGATTCCTGCAATGGGAATTGTATGTAGAGGTTAGGGGCTCTTAAGCTAAAGGTGACTTGAGGAAGAGCTTTATTTATTTGAGATTTTGGTTGCTTTAGGTTAGATTGTCTTTGTCAGGATTAGGAAAATTAAATCTCATTTAATTTGGGGAGGAAAGTTCAATTATTCTTGGACTTTGTTGTCAAGGAAAGAAAGATTCTCATTGTTTGAGCAAAAAAAACCTCTAGTTTTGGGGAACAAATGTTGTTTGGGTTCTTGGATTTTGTTTTAAAAGAAGGAAAGATTCTCATTGTGGGACAAGGTGAAGCTCACTAGTTTTTTGGTAGCAACATTTTGGGTTCTTGGACTTGTTTGTTAAGGAATGAAATATTCTCAGTTTTTGGGGACAAGAAAAAGCTCCCTAGTTTTGAGGGAACAGAGGTTTTCCAGGCTCTATTTTGGGAAAGGAAGAGGTCTTGGTGTGGAAACCTAAGTTATCTAGGCTCTTGGAATTTTATTGATGGGGAGGAGAGATAATCACTGTAGCAGTGAAAAACTCCTTAGGACTGGGGTGTAAGAGTTTTCTGAATTCTTGAAGTTTGGTGGCAAGGAGAGGATAAGTGTCTGTAGATAGATGAAGTAAAGTTCTCTTGGTATTGGGTATAAAGATAGTGTGACTTCTCATTTCAGCTATTAAGAAGCCTCCTGACTAGTACAGTGGTAACGCGCTGGCCTGGCATTCGCGAGGTCGAGGGATCGCGCCTCGTCCAGGCAAGGGAGTTTAAGCTATCTACTGGGGAAGTTGCTGCTGTGACTGGGCACCACAGTAGGGCGTTGGGGCCTGTGCTGGCTGGCGACTGCCCTATGGGTCCTCCATGACCCGTTCCACCCATTCGTGGGTAGAGAAGCTAAAAACAACAAGCTAATAAAAGAAGAACATACTTTCTCTTATAACATTGAGACCAGAAAAGCTCTTTAGGGTAAGGGAGTAAAATAGTCTGTGTTCTTGGAATTGGTATTTATAAGAAGGAAATTCTCTTTTTTTTTTTTTTTTTTTTTTTTTAACCCTGGGCTTTTGGTTATAGTGCTAGTAGCAGTGGGAGAAGCATGCTTGATTATATCTGGGTTTGGTACATTTTTTCCAGCTTTTTGGGCACTAACCATATTTTGGCAACAATCCATTTGGCGATGAACGTTCTGGCGCTAATAAGATATTATATATTAAAAAGTTCACCTCCCCTCACCTCACACACTTCACCTAACCTAACCTAACCTAACCTAACCTAACCTAACTTAACTCTCTTTACAAAACTAATGCTGCTAGTACAGCCTATCCAAAACATCAGTGATCAACCAGCATTACTCCATCATCCCTCCTCATATATGTGGTGTGAAGGTGCTGGTAAGTTGATAGATTCTCTGATGATCTCATAAAATGTGTGTTTTTATCTCTGTGGGAGCGGAGGAATGATATATTTGATGGTGGATAAGAAAAGTTTCTAGTCTCAATTTCATGGTTGTTGCTCCATAAGTTGCCTGACTGAACAGCCTGGAGTCCTTAACGAAGAATACTGCTGAGCTCGGGCTTTCTCACAAAGCTCCCAGGGAGTGTACATTGTATTGGTGGCGCATGTGGTTGTTTTAGATTCTCCACCCACGAATGGGTGGAACGGGTCATGGAGGACCCATAGGGCGGTCGCCAGCCGGCACAGGCCCCAACCCCCCACTGTGGTGTCGAGCCACAGCAGTAACCTCTCCAGTAAACAGCTTAAACTCTCTTGCCTGGACGAGGCGCGATCCCTCGACCTCGCGAATGAGAGGCCAGTGCGTTACCACTGTACTAGCCAGGAGGCTACATGTGGTTTTGTATTCCAAATTGCCAAACTGATAGAGCCATCCCTTGCCCATCATGAGACACAGTAAACTGGGAGAGGCTTCGGTCATCCGAGCAAATACCACAAGTTCTTGGAATTATTATCTACTTCTTTGCATTGTAAACCAGGATAATGGACATAATATACTTTATCGGTTGTAGGATTTACAGGGATAGGTTAGCTATTTTTTTCTTTAGAAGTTTCATTGGTAATGGGGAAAACGTGTCCTTGGATCATGAACTCGTACTATGGAAAAAGAAAAAGGACTGTCTTACTTTGAGCTATTATTTGTTGAAGGAGAATGAGCTTTCCAAAACTGGGTTCCTTCTGTGGTAGAAGAGAGGACTTTCTTGCTTTCTATGGGAGAAGTAACGTTCATCATAGATTGGGAATGCTTTTTGTATGAGAAAAAATTTATTCAGAGATTGGGCATGCCTTCTGTGGAATTTATATTAAGAACTGGGATTGATAAGCTAGAGAAAGTCCTTCTCAGAGTGGGGATGTTTGCTGTGAAGGTGAAAATGAGCTTTCTGAGACTGGGTGTGATATCTGTGAGTGGGAAAAGTGCCTTCACAGACTGGAAAGGCTTTTTGTAGGAGAAAGAAAAATTTTATAGTGCTACAATGCTTTTTATGGAATTATAATTGGTTATCGTGGATTAGGAATATTTCCTGTGGGAGGAGAAAATCCTTCATTGATTAGAATTGTTCCTCTAGAATGGTCATGCTTTTCTGTAGGAGCATAAAAGTCATTCAGAGATTGTGAGTTTTTCAGTAAGAGTACAAGGAACTGTAGCTTGGTTTGACAAATTCCTGATTTGACAACTTTTACTCCCCAAAAGAGATGTTCTTTTCTCATCCCCACTCAATAAAATTTACCTTCCCTGACTACCGAAGTTGAAGAAATCACCTTTGATCCATTTCTCATTCTAACATACGCAGTGGTAGCAACTGGGGCTGGTAATATACTGTCCGCACATTCCATCTTAACCCGGGGTTGGATGAGCTTTCACTGTTTCACGTCGTTACTGATTAACTTGGGCTGTTAACTGGGGAGTGGTTGCGTGATTTCCTATTCGTCTACCTGATTATTCAGCCATTGCTTGAAGATCATTGGGTCCACGTGATTGGAGAGGAGGTTTGGACCCCGGCAGTGTAGTACCTATATAGTCGTGTTCTGTGTTATCACTGTCCCTTGCCTCTGCTTTTCATTAAAGAAATTTAACTCTTAGAGGCTATAGGAATAATCTCAGAGAGTATTGACTTCCAGAAGATAACTTGGGACAAAAGGCAGGGGATATGTCCTACAGCTCTGATGCAAAAAGAAATTTACATATAAATACCCGTTATACACACATTCACATTTACACACACGAATATCACTAACCAAAATTCCCATTGAAATATCCGTCAGATATTCTCTCTCTCTCTCTCTCTCTCTCTCTCTCTCTCTCTCTCTCTCTCTCTCTCTCTCTCTCTCTCTCTCTCTCTCTCTCTCTCTCTCGGAAGAAAGAGTGGTAAGACGTAACCCACCACTGGCCCCACTCGAGAATCCGTCACGAGAACTTCTTGG
>JAXCGZ010024107.1:2500-15373 GCA_037179515.1 Halocaridina rubra | reverse complement strand
AGTTCAACAGTTGATCAGACAACAATGACTGAATTCAGCTACATGACTGATCAAGAGACATGGACTGAAAGCAGCATAATGACTAATCAAGCAAAAATGACTGATACCAGTTCAACAGTTGATCAGACAACAATGACCCAATTCAGCTACATGACTGATCAAGAGACATGGACTGAAAGCAGTATAATGACTGATCAAGCAACAACGATACCAGTTCAACAGTTGATCAGACAACAATGACGGAATTCAGCAACATGACTGATCAAGAGACATGGACTGAAAGCAGCATAATAACTGATCAAGCAAAAATGACTGACACCAGTTCAACAGTTGATCAGACAACAATGACTGAATCCAGCTACATGACTGATCAAGAGACATGGACTGAAAGCAGCATAATGACTGATCAAGCAACAATGACTACCAGTTCAACAGTTGATCAGACAACAATGACTGAATTCAGCTACATGACTAATCAAGAGACATGGACTGAAAGCAGCATAATGACTGATTAAGCAACAATGACTGATGCCAGTTCAACAGTTGATCAGACAACAATGACTGAATCTAGCTACATGACTGATCAAGAGACATGGACTGAAAGCAGCATAATAACTGATCACGCAACAATGACTACCAGTTCAACAGTTGATCAGACAACAATGACTGATTTCAGCTACATGACTGATCAAGAGACATGGACTGAAAGCAGCATAATGACTGATCAAGCAACAACGACTGATACCAGTTCAACAGTTGATCAGACAACAATAACTTAATCCAGCTACATGACTGATCAAGAGACATGGGCTGAAAGGAGCATAATGACTGATCAAGCAACAATGACTGATACCAGTTCAACAGTTGATCAAACAACAATGACTGAATCCAGCAACATGATTGATCAAGAGACATGGACTGAAAGAAGCATAATGACTGATCAAGCAACAATGACTGATACCAGTTCAACAGTCGATCAGACAACAATGATTGAATTCAGCTACATGACTGATCAAGAGACATGGACTGAAAGCAGCATAATGACTGATCAAGCAACAATGACTGATACCAGTTCAACAGTTGATCACACAACAATGACTGATCAATACATGGACTGAAAGCAGCAAAATGACTGATCAAGCAACAATGACTACCAGTTCAACAGTTGATCAGACAACAATGACTGAATTAAGCAACATGACTAATCAAGAGACATGGACTGAAAGCAGAATAATGACTGATCAAGCATCAATGACTGATACCAGTTCAACAGTTGATCAGACAACAATGACTCATTTCAGCTACACGAATGATCAAGAGACATGGACTGAAAGCAGCATAATGACTGATCAAGCAACAATGACTATCAGTTCAACAGTTAATCAGACAACAATGACTGAATTCAGCTACATGACTGATCAAGAGACATGGACTGAAAGCAGCATAATGACTGATACCAGTTCAACAGTTGATCAGACAACAATGACAGAATCCAGCAACATGACTGATAAAGAGACATGGACTGAAAGCAGCATAATGACTGATCAAGCAACAATGATTGATACCAGTTCAACAGTCGACCAGACAACAAAGACTGAATTCAGCTACATGACTGATCAAGAGACATGGCCTGAAAGCAGCATAATGATTGATACCAGTTCAACAGTTGATCAGACAACAAAGACTGAATCCAGCAACATGACTGATCAAGAGACATGGACTGAAAGCAGCATAATGACTAATCAAGTAAAAATGACTGATACCAGTTCAACAGTTGATCAGACAACAATGACCCAATTCAGCTACATGACTGATCAAGAGACATGGACTGAAAGCAGTATAATGACTGATCAAGCAACAACGATACCAGTTCAACAGTTGATCAGACAACAATGACGGAATTCAGCAACATGACTGATCAAGAGACATGGACTGAAAGCAGCATAATGACTGATCAAGCAAAAATGACTGACACCAGTTCAACAGTTGATCAGACAACAATGACTGAATCCAGCTACATGACTGATCAAGAGACATGGACTGAAAGCAGCATAATGACTGATCAAGCAACAATGACTACCAGTTCAACAGTTGATCAGACAACAATGACTGAATTCAGCTACATGACTAATCAAGAGACATGGACTGAAAGCAGCATAATGACTGATTAAGCAACAATGACTGATGCCAGTTCAACAGTTGATCAGACAACAATGACTGAATCCAGCTACATGACTGATCAAGAGACATGGACTGAAAGCAGCATAATAACTGATCACGCAACAATGACTACCAGTTCAACAGTTGATCAGACAACAATGACTGATTTCAGCTACATGACTGATCAAGAGACATGGACTGAAAGCAGCATAATGACTGATCAAGCAACAACGACTGATACCAGTTCAACAGTTGATCAGACAACAATAACTTAATCCAGCTACATGACTGATCAAGAGACATGGGCTGAAAGGAGCATAATGACTGATACCAGTTCAACAGTTGATCAAACAACAATGACTGAATCCAGCAACATGACTGATCAAGAGACATGGACTGAAAGCAGCATAATGACTGATCAAGCAACAATGACTGATACCAGTTCAACAGTCGTTCAGACAACAATGATTGAATTCAGCTACATGACTGATCAAGAGACATGGACTGAAAGCAGCATAATGACTGATCAAGCAACAATGACTGATACCAGTTCAACAGTTGATCACACAACAATGACTGATCAATACATGGACTGAAAGCAGCAAAATGACTGATCAAGCAACAATGACTACCAGTTCAACAGTTGATCAGACAACAATGACTGAATTCAGCAACATGACTAATCAAGAGACATGGACTGAAAGCAGAATAATGACTGATCAAGCATCAATGACTGATACCAGTTCAACAGTTGATCAGACAACAATGACTCATTTCAGCTACATGAATGATCAAGAGACATGGACTGAAAGCAGCATAATTACTGATCAAGCAACAATGACTATCAGTTCAACAGTTAATCAGACAACAATGACTGAATTCAGCTACATGACTGATCAAGAGACATGGACTGAAAGCAGCATAATGACTGATACCAGTTCAACAGTTGATCAGACAACAATGACAGAATCCAGCAACATGACTGATAAAGAGACATGGACTGAAAGCAGCATAATGATTGATCAAGCAACAATGATTGATACCAGTTCAACAGTCGACCAGACAAAAAAGACTGAATTCAGCTACATGACTGATCAAGAGACATGGACTGAAAGCAGCATAATGATTGATACCAGTTCAACAGTTGATCAGACAACAAAGACTGAATCCAGCAACATGACTGATCAAGAGACATGGACTGAAAGCAGCATAATGACTAATCAAGCAAAAATGACTGATACCAGTTCAACAGTTGATCAGACAACAATGACCCAATTCAGCTACATGACTGATCAAGAGACATGGACTGAAAGCAGTATAATGACTGATCAAGCAACAACGATACCAGTTCAACAGTTGATCAGACAACAATGACGGAATTCAGCAACAAGACTGATCAAGAGACATGGACTGAAAGCAGCATAATGACTGATCAAGCAAAAATGACTGACACCAGTTCAACAGTTGATCAGACAACAATGACTGAATCCAGCTACATGACTGATCAAGAGACATGGACTGAAAGCAGCATAATGACTGATCAAGCAACAATGACTACCAGTTCAACAGTTGATCAGACAACAATGACTGAATTCAGCTACATGACTAATCAAGAGACATGGACTGAAAGCAGCATAATGACTGATTAAGCAACAATGACTGATGCCAGTTCAACAGTTGATCAGACAACAATGACTGAATCCAGCTACAAGACTGATCAAGAGACATGGACTGAAAGCAGCATAATAACTGATCACGCAACAATGACTACCAGTTCAACAGTTGATCAGACAACAATGACTGATTTCAGCTACATGACTGATCAAGAGACATGGACTGAAAGCAGCATAATGACTGATCAAGCTACAACGACTGATACCAGTTCAACAGTTGATCAGACAACAATAACTTAATCCAGCTACATGACTGATCAAGAGACATGGACTGAAAGCAGCATAATGACTGATACCAGTTCAACAGTTGATCAAACAACAATGACTGAATCCAGCAACATGACTGATCAAGAGACATGGACTGAAAGCAGCATAATGACTGATCAAGCAACAATGACTGATACCAGTTCAACAGTCGTTCAGACAACAATGATTGAATTCAGCTACATGACTGATCACGAGACATGGACTGAAAGCAGCATAATGACTGATCAAGCAACAATGACTGATACCAGTTCAACAGTTGATCACACAACAATGACTGATCAATACATGGACCAAGCAGCAAAATGACTGATCAAGCAACAATGACTACCAGTTCAACAGTTGATCAGACAACAATGACTGAATTCAGCAACATGACTAATCAAGAGACATGGACTGAAAGCAGAATAATGACTGATCAAGCATCAATGACTGATACCAGTTCAACAGTTGATCAGACAACAATGACTCATTTCAGCTACATGAATGATCAAGAGACATGGACTGAAAGCAGCATAATTACTGATCAAGCAACAATGACTATCAGTTCAACAGTTAATCAGACAACAATGACTGAATTCAGCTACATGACTGATCAAGAGACATGGACTGAAAGCAGCATAATGACTGATACCAGTTCAACAGCTGATCAGACAACAATGACAGAATCCAGCAACATGACTGATAAAGAGACATGGACTGAAAGCAGCATAATGACTGATCAAGCAAGAATGATTGATACCAGTTCAACAGTCGACCAGACAAAAAAGACTGAATTCAGCTACATGACTGATCAAGAGACATGGACTGAAAGCAGCATAATGATTGATACCAGTTCAACAGTTGATCAGACAATAAAGACTGAATCCAGCAACATGACTGATCAAGAGACATGGACTGAAAGCAGCATAATGACTAATCAAGCAAAAATGACTGATACCAGTTCAACAGTTGATCAGACAACAATGACCCAATTCAGCTACATGACTGATCAAGAGACATGGACTGAAAGCAGTATAATGACTGATCAAGCAACAACGATACCAGTTCAACAGTTGATCAGACAACAATGACGGAATTCAGCAACAAGACTGATCAAGAGACATGGACTGAAAGCAGCATAATGACTGATCAAGCAAAAATGACTGACACCAGTTCAACAGTTGATCAGACAACAATGACTGAATCCAGCTACATGACTGATCAAGAGACATGGACTGAAAGCAGCATAATGACTGATCAAGCAACAATGACTACCAGTTCAACAGTTGATCAGACAACAATGACTGAATTCAGCTACATGACTAATCAAGAGACATGGACTGAAAGCAGCATAATGACTGATTAAGCAACAATGACTGATGCCAGTTCAACAGTTGATCAGACAACAATGACTGAATCCAGCTACATGACTGATCAAGAGACATGGACTGAAAGCAGCATAATAACTGATCACGCAACAATGACTACCAGTTCAACAGTTGATCAGACAACAATGACTGATTTCAGCTACATGACTGATCAAGAGACATGGACTGAAAGCAGCATAATGACTGATCAAGCAACAACGACTGATACCAGTTCAACAGTTGATCAGACAACAATAACTTAATCCAGCTACATGACTGATCAAGAGACATGGGCTGAAAGGAGCATAATGACTGATCAAGCAACAATGACTGATACCAGTTCAACAGTTGATCAAACAACAATGACTGAATCCAGCAACATGACTGATCAAGAGACATGGACTGAAAGCAGCATAATGACTGATCAAGCAACAATGACTGATACCAATTCAACAGTCGATCAGACAACAATGATTGAATTCAGCTACATGACTGATCAAGAGACATGGACTGAAAGCAGCATAATGACTGATCAAGCAACAATGACTGATACCAGTTCAACAGTTGATCACACAACAATGACTGATCAATACATGGACTGAAAGCAGCAAAATGACTGATCAAGCAACAATGACTACCAGTTCAACAGTTGATCAGACAACAATGACTGAATTCAGCAACATGACTAATCAAGAGACATGGACTGAAAGCAGAATAATGACTGATCAAGCATCAATGACTGATACCAGTTCAACAGTTGATCAGACAACAATGACTCATTTCAGCTACATGAATGATCAAGAGACATGGACTGAAAGCAGCATAATGACTGATCAAGCAACAATGACTATCAGTTCAACAGTTAATCAGACAACAATGACTGAATTCAGCTACATGACTGATCAAGAGACATGGACTGAAAGCAGCATAATGACTGATACCAGTTCAACAGTTGATCAGACAACAATGACAGAATCCAGCAACATGACTGATAAAGAGACATGGACTGAAAGCAGCATAATAACTGATCAAGCAACAATGATTGATACCAGTTCAACAGTCGACCAGACAACAAAGACTGAATTCAGCTACATGACTGATCAAGAGACATGGACTGAAAGCAGCATAATGATTGATACCAGTTCAACAGTTGATCAGACAACAAAGACTGAATCCAGCAACATGACTGATCAAGAGACATGGACTGAAAGCAGCATAATGACTAATCAAGCAAAAATGACTACCAGTTCAACAGTTGATCAGACAACAATGACCCAATTCAGCTACATGACTGATCAAGAGACATGGACTGAAAGCAGTATAATGACAGATCAAGCAACAACGATACCAGTTCAACAGTTGATCAGACAACAATGACGGAATTCAGCAACATGACTGATCAAGAGACATGGACTGAAAGCAGCATAATGACTGATCAAGCAAAAATGACTGACACCAGTTCAACAGTTGATCAGACAACAATGACTGAATCCAGCTACATGACTGATCAAGAGACATGGACTGAAAGCAGCATAATGACTGATCAAGCAACAATGACTACCAGTTCAACAGTTGATCAGACAACAATGACTGAATTCAGCTACATGACTAATCAAGAGACATGGACTGAAAGCAGCATAATGACTGATTAAGCAACAATGACTGATGCCAGTTCAACAGTTGATCAGACAACAATGACTGAATCCAGCTACATGACTGATCAAGAGACATGGACTGAAAGCAGCATAATAACTGATCACGCAACAATGACTACCAGTTCAACAGTTGATCAGACAACAATGACTGATTTCAGCTACATGACTGATCAAGAGACATGGACTGAAAGCAGCATAATGACTGATCAAGCAACAACGACTGATACCAGTTCAACAGTTGATCAGACAACAATAACTTAATCCAGCTACATGACTGATCAAGAGACATGGGCTGAAAGGAGCATAATGACTGATCAAGCAACAATGACTGATACCAGTTCAACAGTTGATCAAACAACAATGACTGAATCCAGCAACATGACTGATCAAGAGACATGGACTGAAAGCAGCATAATGACTGATCAAGCAACAATGACTGATACTAGTTCAACAGTCGATCAGACAACAATGATTGAATTCAGCTACATGACTGATCAAGAGACATGGACTGAAAGCAGCATAATGACTGATCAAGCAACAATGACTGATACCAATTCAACAGTTGATCACACAACAATGACTGATCAATACATGGACTGAAAGCAGCAAAATGACTGATCAAGCAATAATGACTACCAGTTCAACAGTTGATCAGACAACAATGACTGAATTCAGCAACATGACTAATCAAGAGACATGGACTGAAAGCAGAATAATGACTGATCAAGCATCAATGACTGATACCAGTTCAACAGTTGATCAGACAACAATGACTCATTTCAGCTACATGAATGATCAAGAGACATGGACTGAAAGCAGCATAATGACTGATCAAGCAACAATGACTATCAGTTCAACAGTTAATCAGACAACAATGACTGAATTCAGCTACATGACTGATCAAGAGACATGGACTGAAAGCAGCATAATGACTGATACCAGTTCAACAGTTGATCAGACAACAATGACTGAATCCAGCAACATGACTGATAAAGAGACATGGACTGAAAGCAGCATAATGACTGATCAAGCAACAATGATTGATACCAGTTCAACAGTCGACCAGACAACAAAGACTGAATTCAGCTACATGACTGATCAAGAGACATGGACTGAAAGCAGAATAATGACTGATCAAGCAACAATGACTGATACCAGTTCAACAGTTGATCAGACAACAATGACTGAATTCAGCTACATGATCAAGAGATACTGACTGAAAGCAGCATAATGACTGATCAAGCAACAATGACTGATACCAGTTCAACAGTTGATCAGACAACGATGACTGAATCCAGCAATATGACTGATCAAGAGACATGGATTGAAAGCAGCATAATGACTGATACCAGCTCAACAGTTGATCAGACATCAGTGATTGAATCCAGCAACATGACTGATGAAGAGCCATGGACTGAAAGCAGCATAATGATCGAACAAGTGAAAACAATTGAACGCAGTTTTGTAAGTGATGAAGCAATAACGACACACACCAACTCAACAGTTGGTCAGGTGGTGAAGGAAGCAGTAAATTTATTTCAATATGCGATGTTTTGGCACGCTGTGAAATGTGTAGTTGAGCTAACAATCGGTGGTGAATAACGTATAATGTGCATGTGTGTCTGCATGTCTCATGCCATAGTGTCAATTCTCCAACCATGCTTAAATTACTGACTTTTGGCTTTAGGTGGGCAGCTGGTGGTGGTATTGGTGAAAAAATCATAGTGTTCTGCGTGGCGCACTTTGATATCTCCACTTGTACCCATGCTGAAGTGGGGCTGCTCTCAAAATTTAATAGTTTCATACACCGGTAAGTTTTTGTTGTTGGGGATTTTACTATGTAATTACCTAATTGTGCTTACAGGCAAGAGCCCAAAGCTCGTAACTCCGCATCTCCATGTCGGTTTCATTTTTGTACTCAATAATACTTATCATACTTTTCCTTAAAAGTAGGAACTGAGGAAAAATATGATAAGTCTCATTACTTGATTGCAATTTCTTATTTTTTTCTTACGGGAAAGAGTCCTATGCTCGTAATTCCCTGTCTCCTGGTCGGTTCAATTTTTGTGCTCATTGATACTTATCGTATTTGTCCTTGGAGAGCGAGAGTTCATACGGCTTGTGCTGTTGGTCAAGATTAATATAAGTCTTTACAAAAGGATGTAAAGAATTATTGCTTTTAGTGCAAAAATAGCTGATAATTGGAATTCGATGAATGAGGAAACAGTTCATGTTACATATATTTATATTAGACATGATAAGTGTCAGTTCATTAAATTTGAAAAGATCAGGAGAGTGAGACTTACTAGCATAAGGTCTTTGTGGCAGCTCTCAGTCATACAGCCAATGTGAAGAAAAAGGTTGCTCTCTCTCTCTCTCTCTCTCTCTCTCTCTCTCTCTCTCTCTCTCTCTCTCCACTAAAATATTATAAGAGAAAATGGATTTTGCTGAGTCTAAGGAAGATTTCTTGTGTCTCATCACATCAGTTCCTGAAGTTAGAACATCCCTTCTTTCCTATTTTTAAGAAGAAGAAGAAGAAGAAGAAGAAGAAGAAGAAGAAGAAGAAGAAGAAGAAAATCTTAACATACTAAAAAGAAAAGAGTACTTCATAATAAAGAAGCAGGAGACAGGGAATGTTTTCCGAAGATATTAAAATAAGGGAAGTAGGGCTAGAAGACCATACATTGGGACTGAACAGTCCATGTTTACCAGAGAGTGGCTCAGGTAAAGATTAGCGAACCCCAGGGTAACTTATGGGGTTGTGTTATGATCTGGGGGTTGCTAATCTTCACCTGAGCCAAGAAAGTAAATAACAGAAAGAAAAATGAAATCTACAGAAGTACTAATGGAGATCTCCCAGAGGATAAAATGGAAAAACTACATAAAGGCATAACACCACCGCATCAAAAACCTACCACCCACAATCCCCTATTAAAAGCTTATTACGAGTAGGTATGAAGATACCATTAAAGCTAAAGAAGGCTCGAGGGAAGCCCAAATATGATAGCAGCACAAGATTGAACTAAATTATGAACAAAAAGTAGATTACTTCCTCCGTGTTCCCCTGCCTGTCGTAAGTCGTCTAAGTGGGGCGGTGAGAGGGGACTGGGAATCCTCTCTTCTGTATTTTCTCTTCCTAAAGAGTCAAGAGTATTTGCCTTGACTAAGCCACCCCCCTAATATGGGGAAAAATGGCTCGTGTGTGAGTGTTTGTGTATATGTATGTATATATATATATATATATATATATATATATATATATATATATATATATATATATATATATATATATATATATATATATATATATATATCAGCAATCAGCAATGGAGGTCTTCCTCAAAATGCAGAGTCAAATATGAGAATCGAGACCAATGCAGGCAGTGCACACAGATTATTGATTTTACGACTAGTCTCTTTCAAGTTCAAAGATGTGGTGTCTCTAGAGCTACAGTCCTAAGTCATTTATAAATAAAATTGCGAATCGCTGCAGTGAGATCTATATAGGCAAAAGTAAACGCCAATTGGTAGTTCGCATGTTTGAACATTTGGGGAGATCCATAACAAGCAACAGACCAATAGGTAAATAAGCATTTAGTGCCATTAGAAACCACGCCCATAAACATAATCATCCCCATAAACATAACTTAATTTTCAGTTCTCACCACTAAATCCAATGAAATAGAACTCTGAGACAATGGCTGAATCTTTGTATATCTTTAATGAAAAACCATCCCTGTGTATCCGTGAGAGTTCAACCAATCTGTGTTTATAAGTCAGGGTATTTTAATTTTTATATTTTTACGCGCCTTCATCCATTCCCCCCTTGAACTGTCATACCCTCTACATTAAATTATAATCTATTTACGTTATTTTTCTGTACATAACAAATTTACTCATTTTCCGCGTGTGTATGATTATTATTATTATTATTATTATTATTATTATTATTATTATTATTACATATAATTTCAATTTGTTTTCCAGAGTTAATGTATTTGTTCCATGTGCATATACTTTTATATCTAATTTCATTCATTCGTAGTTCTCTGATGACTGAGTTGTGAGTGTCCTTCGAAATTAGTCTTACAATCAATAAAGATATTTCCTGCCTCCAGTCGTTTTGATATTAATTATATATATATATATATATATATATATATATATATATATATATATATATATATATATATATATATATATATATATATATATATATATATATATATATATATATCAATTATAATAAACCCCAAAATGATAAAGCATCAAATTCTAAAATCTCGATTACACTTTGGTGCGATTTTCAAAAATTCCAAATTAAAAAGATATGATGCACAATCGAAAACAGTTTTATATTCTTACAAAGAATATATAATTAAATCACAGATGTTACTAACACGTCTCCTTGCATGAATATTACATAGTACCGAAGCAAAGTAGTACATATAAATATCATCTCTTAACTAACCTTGTTTGCCATTTCGGTGTTTGATCCCGTATACTGTGATTGAAGTTAGGTAGAATTTCTCAACCTCTGCTATAAGGCCTATACGCGTCTAGCCCTTGATAATTTAGGCTAATGTCCACATTGCAAATATTTTATTTATTTGGATTATAACTTTCTTAATTATCTATATGTTTAACGTACATTATTCCACGTGTCCTTTATTTATGTCCACGACACTTAAGGTAATTTTATGAGGCCGCTTTGGCCGGGTGGTAAGTCACTCGACTTTGATGCGTCAGGTCGTCGGTTCGAGCCCCTCCACGGTTTGAGTTTAGAAAGGGGATTCACTCGAGGTAAAGGTTCATACTGTCAAAACCAAAATCCTTCGTAAAGAGGCACCGTCCTGGCCCTTACTCCAAAGAGAGTCCGTGACGTAAAACCAAATCAGTCAAGGTAAATTTACCCATACAAGAGAATCGTTACTAAGTCTGTTTTGTTTGATGCATAAAGCTTAAAATCGCTATTTATCATATATGATTTTCCTTCATACAGTTACGCGCTACATGAACCCGTGTTCATAAATCACATTTAATATTTCCGTTCAAACCTTCCAACGCCACGCGGAAACAGACGTTCTTTTCACTTTTTTTTCCCCGAGTTGATTTAACTTTCTCCCAATTTTCCCTTCAGACTTACACTTTCTCTCGCCACAGTTAAGACTGTTTTCAGGAAAGACTGACAAGACAGTCTAATATTTGATCGAGAGTCTGTCTATCAATAGTTGGAAATAATACTCTATATTGTGGGGGATATATAACGCTGAATAATAAAAGTATTTCATAGTTCACTGATTATTCATTAAGAATTTTAGATTATTCATTATTCTATTATCTTATAACTGTCAAACAGGGTTATGTAAATATGTAAAAACCGATTATGTACATGTGTTCACTTAAGCATATGATACTGTTCTATGGCCTATTCCTTTACTTAATAGGCTACTGAATATGAACACTTAAAAATTCAAATACTTGAAACTTTTTTACAAAGTCAACAATCTATTTTCGTGTTTAAGATCACAAAACAAACATCAAACAAAACTTATCACAAATAAAAGTGTATTTTTTATACGAAAGTATTTTTTTTTATATATTTATTAAATAGATGAAGCCATATATATACAACCTAATCTGAAGTGAAAAAAAAAACACGAATAAAAAACACTCTTTGGGCCAGAATCAAATATTTTAGACGAAAATGTATACTTATGCCAAACACAAACACATTCATGAATGTTCAGGATATTCAATAGTTAAATCTGA
>JAXCGZ010024106.1:0-15402 GCA_037179515.1 Halocaridina rubra | reverse complement strand
GGAGGGCCTGCCGCGGCGCCCTCCGGGGGGAGGGCGGGCCTGCCGCGGCGCCCTCCGGGGGGAGGGCGGGCCTGCCGCGGCGCCCTCCGGGGGGAGGGCGGGCCTGCCGCGGCGCCCTCCGGGGGGAGGGCGGGCCTGCCGCGGCGCCCTCCGGGGGGAGGGCGGGCCTGCCGCGGCGCCCTCCGGGGGGAGGGCGGGCCTGCCGCGGCGCCCTCCGGGGGGAGGGCGGGCCTGCCGCGGCGCCCTCCGGGGGGAGGGCGGGCCTGCCGCGGCGCCCTCCGGGGGGAGGGCGGGCCTGCCGCGGCGCCCTCCGGGGGGAGGGCGGGCCTGCCGCGGCGCCCTCCGGGGGGAGGGCGGGCCTGCCGCGGCGCCCTCCGGGGGGAGGGCGGGCCTGCCGCGGCGCCCTCCGGGGGGAGGGCGGGCCTGCCGCGGCGCCCTCCGGGGGGAGGGCGGGCCTGCCGCGGCGCCCTCCGGGGGGAGGGCGGGCCTGCCGCGGCGCCCTCCGGGGGGAGGGCGGGCCTGCCGCGGCGCCCTCCGGGGGGAGGGCGGGCCTGCCGCGGCGCCCTCCGGGGGGAGGGCGGGCCTGCCGCGGCGCCCTCCGGGGGGAGGGCGGGCCTGCCGCGGCGCCCTCCGGGGGGAGGGCGGGCCTGCCGCGGCGCCCTCCGGGGGGAGGGCGGGCCTGCCGCGGCGCCCTCCGGGGGGAGGGCGGGCCTGCCGCGGCGCCCTCCGGGGGGAGGGCGGGCCTGCCGCGGCGCCCTCCGGGGGGAGGGCGGGCCTGCCGCGGCGCCCTCCGGGGGGAGGGCGGGCCTGCCGCGGCGCCCTCCGGGGGGAGGGCGGGCCTGCCGCGGCGCCCTCCGGGGGGAGGGCGGGCCTGCCGCGGCGCCCTCCGGGGGGAGGGCGGGCCTGCCGCGGCGCCCTCCGGGGGGAGGGCGGGCCTGCCGCGGCGCCCTCCGGGGGGAGGGCGGGCCTGCCGCGGCGCCCTCCGGGGGGAGGGCGGGCCTGCCGCGGCGCCCTCCGGGGGGAGGGCGGGCCTGCCGCGGCGCCCTCCGGGGGGAGGGCGGGCCTGCCGCGGCGCCCTCCGGGGGGAGGGCGGGCCTGCCGCGGCGCCCTCCGGGGGGAGGGCGGGCCTGCCGCGGCGCCCTCCGGGGGGAGGGCGGGCCTGCCGCGGCGCCCTCCGGGGGGAGGGCGGGCCTGCCGCGGCGCCCTCCGGGGGGAGGGAGGGCCTGCCGCGGCGCCCTCCGGGGGGAGGGAGGGCCTGCCGCGGCGCCCTCCGGGGGGAGGGCGGGCCTGCCGCGGCGCCCTCCGGGGGGAGGGCGGGCCTGCCGCGGCGCCCTCCGGGGGGAGGGCGGGCCTGCCGCGGCGCCCTCCGGGGGGAGGGCGGGCCTGCCGCGGCGCCCTCCGGGGGGAGGGCGGGCCTGCCGCGGCGCCCTCCGGGGGGAGGGCGGGCCTGCCGCGGCGCCCTCCGGGGGGAGGGCGGGCCTGCCGCGGCGCCCTCCGGGGGGAGGGCGGGCCTGCCGCGGCGCCCTCCGGGGGAGGGCGGGCCTGCCGCGGCGCCCTCCGGGGGGAGGGCGGGCCTGCCGCGGCGCCCTCCGGGGGGAGGGCGGGCCTGCCGCGGCGCCCTCCGGGGGGAGGGCGGGCCTGCCGCGGCGCCCTCCGGGGGGAGGGCGGGCCTGCCGCGGCGCCCTCCGGGGGGAGGGCGGGCCTGCCGCGGCGCCCTCCGGGGGGAGGGCGGGCCTGCCGCGGCGCCCTCCGGGGGGAGGGCGGGCCTGCCGCGGCGCCCTCCGGGGGGAGGGCGGGCCTGCCGCGGCGCCCTCCGGGGGGAGGGCGGGCCTGCCGCGGCGCCCTCCGGGGGGAGGGCGGGCCTGCCGCGGCGCCCTCCGGGGGGAGGGCGGGCCTGCCGCGGCGCCCTCCGGGGGGAGGGCGGGCCTGCCGCGGCGCCCTCCGGGGGGAGGGCGGGCCTGCCGCGGCGCCCTCCGGGGGGAGGGCGGGCCTGCCGCGGCGCCCTCCGGGGGGAGGGCGAGCCTGCCGCGGCGCCCTCCGGGGGGAGGGCGAGCCTGCCGCGGCGCCCTCCGGGGGGAGGGCAAGGCCGGCGACGCCTCCATGTGGCGTGTGGTTCCCTCTGGGGTGGAAAGCCATGGTTCCCTCGATGGTGGGTGCCTCCTAGGTGGTTCCTTGGTGCATTCTTTGGTGGGTTCCTTGGTTCCTTCCTATGTGTGTTCCTTGCAAAGTTTACACACTTCGAGTAAATACTCTTTTCCGAATATCCACGTTGAAGAGCAGCTTCGATATTTGATTCTTGAAGACTTGTTTATTGGCTTGTGAGTTCTCGTAGGCTGCAAACCTCTATAGTCCGGCAGTCAAACAAACACTGACGAATACGATCTTTCTCGAAAAAGACGGCGGTTGACAAGTTCTGCTTCCGCTTCCAGAGAAGACGATAATTTTTTTCCAAGTGTAAGTCTTCAGCGACCAGTGTTTGAGGTTTTATGTTCCTCGGTGCTCTTCCGAGGAATCTGGTCATATGAAGCTGGGAATGAGAATCATCGTACATATGTTCAATGGTAATGACACCAGAGAGGACAACATACTTTACACATGTTTTGAAGATATACTATGTTTTGATATCAACGATGAAGACAGAGTAGAGAGAAGCATCTTCTGCTGAGTTAATTAGGTTTATTCCAGAAATGATTTTCGGATATAGAATTATCGAAGACTTGGTCTTCCCATGAGAACTTTTCAAGGATGCAAAGCCTGGAAAAGATTGTTGGGAAGCTCCACATCAAGACCTCCATCTACTATCAACTAGAAAATCATTTGATAATATACGAAGCTGTACGAAACATTCTTCTTCTTCTCTCGCTCTTCCCATATCTATAGTCCGGCAGTCAAACAAACACTGGCGAATACGATCTTTCTCAAAAAAGACGATGGTTCACAAGTTCTGCTTCCGATTCCAGAGAAGACGATAATTTTTTTCCAAGTGTAAGTCTTCAGCGACCAGTGTTTAAGGTTTTATGTTCCTCGGTGCTCTTCCGAGGAATCTGGTCATATGAAGTCGAGAATGAGAATCATCGTACATATGTACAATGGTAATGACACCAGACAGGACAGCAAACTTTACACATGTTTTGAAGATATACTGTGTTTTGATATCAACGATGAAGACAGAGTAGAGAGAAGCATCTTTTGCTGATTTAATTAGGTTTATTCCAGAAATGATTTTCGGATATAGGATTATCGAAGACTTGGTCTTCCCATGAGAACTTTTCAAGGATGCAAAGCCTGGTAAAGATTGTTGGGAAGCTCCACATCAAGACCTCCATCTACTATCAACTAGAAAATCATTTGATAATATACGAAACATCCTTCTTCTTCTCTCGCTTTTCCCATATCTATATGGGGTCGCGGTTTCTTATCAGCCTTTTCCACTCTCTCCTGTCCAATGCTTCCTCTCCACTGAGGTCCTTCTCTCTCAAGTCGTCCCGTATTCAGTCATCCCATCGTCTTCGTGGTCTCCCTCTTCCTCTCACTCCCTCCACCTCTAGCTCAATCATCCTTCTACCAATCCAATCTTCATCTCTCCTCATACAATGTCCATACCACTGAAGCCTTCTTTCTTGCATCTTCTTTCCCACTTGTGTCACCTTTGCTGTCCCGAAACATTATAAAGTCTATTAAATTTTCCAACGTATTACATAGTCTCAACAATAATGAAAAAGTTATTGTAAGAACTTCGAAAATTTATACAAGAAAATTACAAATGCAAAAACAGCTGTCATATTTAACTGTATATATATATATATATATATATATATATATATATATATATATATATATATATATATATATATATATATATATATATATATATATATATATATTATATATATATATATATATATATATATATGTATGTACATATATATATATATATATATATATATATATATATATATATATATATATATATATATATATATATATATATATATATATATATATATATATATATATATATGTATGTACATATATATATATATATATATATATATATATATATATATATATATATATATATATATATATATATATATATATATATATATATATATATATATATATATATATATATATCAGAGAGAGAGCGAGGGAGAGAGAGCGAGCGAGCAGGGGAATTCAAAAGTGTTACTCATAGCTTGGAGTCATAAATCTAGATACGTAAGCAACTCACATTCTATGCGTCAATGAAATTCAATATTAAATGAATAATAATAATAGTAACAATAATAAATAATAATTGTTCCGGTTTTACGTCACGGACTCCCTTTTCTACCAAGGGCTAGGACGGTTGCCTTCTTGCGAAGGACTTGTTTTGGCAGATGTAATCGTTACCATGAGTGCATGCCCTTGCTAACTTCAGACCGTGGCGGGGCGCAGACCCTCGACCTGACGCCTCAGAGTCGCGGACGCTACCGCTTGAGCCACGGCGACCACAATAATAATAATAATAATAATAATAATAATAATAATAATAATAATAATAATAATAATAATAATGATAATAATAATAATGAATCAAAACCGATGTGATGGCGTTGATAGCTTTCTCTACAATATCTATGTCAGAGAAGAATGATAAAAACAAATATACATAAAACGGGTCATCACAGCACTCGTCTTTCCGGATGCCGCACAGAATAAGTCTGGTGGTGGGGGACGGGCCCGTCCCGGCCTCTTCAAAGAGTGTCACCTTTGCGACTGCTTTGCACAGAGGTTAATTTAGAATGTTTACATGGACGAAGTCATTTGACGGAAAACAAGATGTTACCACGAAATGGTAACACGAAAAACTTTCTCTTGGATAAATAGAGTTGCTCCTTACGAGCTCTATAACGGCATATCGATTGTAAAGACCCTTTATATTTTTCCAGTGATACTGAGCTTCTTGACGCCTTTATAGAGTAATTGCATTGTCATATATATATATATATATATATATATATATATATATATATATATATATATATATATATATATATATATATATATATATATATATATATATATTTGATTTGATAATGATTCGGGTTTTACGTTACGAACCTCCTTTCCTATTAAGAGCTAGGACGCTTGCCTTCTTGTGAAGGACTTGTTTTGACAGATATAGTCGTTACCCTGAGTGTATGACTTTACTAACCCTCGACGCTACCATATATATATATATATATATATATATATATATATATATATATATATATATATATATATATATATGTATATATATATATATATATATATATATATATATATATATATATATATATATATATATATATATATATATATATATATATATATATATATATATATATATATATATATATATATATATATATATATATATATATATATATATATGTGTGTGTGTGTGTGTGTGTGTGTGTGTGTGTGTGTGTGTGTGTTTATATATATATATATATATATATATATATATATATATATATATATATATATATATATATATATATATATATATATATATATATATATATATATATATATATATATATATAAAGTCAGAAATATTGCGAAAAGGTGATGTACATTCATGCATGTGTTGTGAAGACCATAAACTTATGAGCTAAGAGCCTGATCATGACGTGGCTTATCCCCGTACAATACCTAAGCATTTAATTCTATAAAGAAAAAAAAACACATAATCACGACAGATAAAATCCAAACTGTTGTATTGATGCAGTTTAATGAAATAATCAGAATTAGAGGTTTTCATATTAAATAAATGTGAAGAATAAATAACATTTTAACGAAGTTTTAGATTTAATAAGATATGTGGTAGTGAACAATTGCCTTATCCTGTTAGTGTTAATACTTAGTGCATAATATTTCACTTCAGTGTATAATCACAACCAAAAAAAGCTTTATAATGTGTTCATAACAAATAAAGCAATAGAACACAAGATTAAAGAAATATGCAAATATAACTTACCTGGAGAAGGAGAGCAAAATAATATCCCAAGAATAACTGCGAATTCTCGAGCTATGCTGTATTTTTTATGCATTTTAAACGACATATATCTACTTTGTTGTTAATCCAAATGTATTCCAGCTAATTTCTTAATATCAAAAGATAACACAAACTTAAAAAATACGGTATAACTTATTCCAACAGTTTATTTGCAACCGTTTCAAGAACCTTCAAAGATTTGCATTCATAAATTTGTACACACAAACTTAGTTGAGATTTTCCGTCTTTTCTTAGTTTCGGTGACACCTTCTCTCTCTGGATCACAATCGCACTCTGAGGCAGAGGCTTCAAATGAACTGGATAAGGCATCAAGTTCCTCGTCTTAAAATGCACGGCATACTTACGACCCCATTCCAAGTACCGGCCGAGAGGAGGAGCCAGTGGGGAACTCTCTAGTGGACGGTGGTTGGAGTACGGGGGATAAGTGAAAGTTTGTAGGAAAGAAAGGAGTGAACTAAGGAGCTAAAAATGAAAATTGTTAGAGAGGGCAATCGCACCTGGTTGTGACAGGCTGATGCATAAATAAGGCAATATATATATATATATATATATATATATATATATATATATATATATATATATATATATATATATATATATATATATATATATATATATATATATATGCATATGTATATATATATATATATATATATATATATATATATATATATATATATATATATATATATATATATATATATATATATATATATATATATATATATATATATACATACAGAGAGAGAGAGAGAGAGAGAGAGAGAGAGAGAGAGAGAGAGAGAGAGAGAGAGAGAGAGAGAGAGACTTTCATAACCAGTAAGGAGGATCTAACGTTAAAGGGATTTTTTATTATATTGCTTCTTCTTCTTCATTTTGAATTTACGACCATACTTGTGCATACTTGGTAAGAATGTTATCCACCTCTTATTACAGTCTATTGGAATGGCAGATGATAATTTTCTTTTTCATGAACTTCCCCGAGAGTGTAGGAGAAAAAAGTAGAAATATTTGTTGGGTCATCTCTCTGCTTTACATTTCACTCCGTTCCATTTTTACAGGTGATCTTTGAGGTAATAAGTGGTTTCTCTCCTGGCTAGTCGTATATATGGGCTCATTACCCATACACCTAACCACATAATTAAGATTCAACCAAAGGCATTTTCTCTGATGCTATGGAAAAATAATAAGCTTATGAAGAGCAAATAAAACACATAGAGGTAAGTTAAAACAGTGTTTTGTATTAACAATTAAACATAGGTTATTAATGCCATCTGGTCAAATGCTCCACAAATGTTAAGTAAGTGTTCTCTAGAATTGCAGAATATGTTAGCTTTACTTAGTCAAACTCATAACCACAAAACGCTCCTTTTAAAGTTGTCAAAGTACTACAGAATGGGATCAGTATTACCATAACCTATATTAGCTTCATATCTCGAATAGTATTTCCGTGGTATTCCAAGTATACTTATTCAATTCCATGTACATATACATGCCACTTTGTCCACTTCAGTTTCAGAAGCATTTTCCACAGACAATGCTATTTATATAGCCAAAGTCGAAGCGAGAAGAATTACTCTCTCTCAGTGAACACTATGAGGATAATCTGTCTCTATCTAGCAAATATAATCTCCCTTGCAATGCATGATTCGCTTATGTATTAATATATCAAATACATTTAATAAAATCTGACACAACGCAAACTTAAGGGGGGTTTACACGGTCAAACGGTTCGCCGAACGCGGTTCGACAGACAAGTGTTTGAAGTGATGTTCGAACGTGTGAACGGGGTATTTGGTTGTCGAACACGTTCGACAAACGTGTTCGACAACTAAATACCCCGTTCACACGTTCGAACATCACTTCAAACACTTGTCTGTTGAACCGCGTTCGACGAACCGTTTGACCGTGTAAACTGCCCTTTACGAACAAGAAAAGACAGACACTCCTTTCTCTTTTGAGATTTTTATCTTTGCCTGATCCCAGTTTCTTACAGTATAACGGTTTCAGGAGTCACAGAAAAGAAACGTTCCTAATCCACATTTAGAAGACAACGAAATCGCAACATCATTTCCTCAGGGATTCCAAATTTCATAAGTAAAAATTCAAGGCTGAAATTTTGTTGAGGTTCAAATTCCCATAAAAGATAACGAAATTTCTGATAAAGACTAATATCAGCTCAACCTCATTCTGATTATTTTGAAATATCAGTTCATTATTTAATCCAGATAAGGAATTTAAGCTCGTTACCCTCTAGAGTCTAGATGACAACCAGATTGATGCTCATCCTTCCTCACAATGTGTCCAAACCATCGAGGTTAAGGCGCATAGGACAAGCTTATGTGGCTTATTTCTGTGGTCTATTCTGAAGACATCTCTGACTATGTTAAGATTTCATTATGATGGTGTGGTATTAGTGACAGTGAATCTAAAGCTATATAGTGTATACACCAGATAACAAATGGCATATGATGAACAGGACATCCTGCGTAACACAAAAAGTAAGTATTAATTTTGTTGTGCAGCTAACAATGCACTGCGGATACAGGTGCCGTTTGATGGTTCAAGAAATAACAATAACAAAAACAACAACAACGACAGTAATAATAATAATAATAATAATAATAATAATAATAATAATAATAATAATAATAATAATAATAATAATAATAATAATAATAATAATAATAATAATAAATATAATAATAATAATGATAATAATAATAATAATAATAATAATAATAATAATAATAATAATAATAATAATGATAATAATAATAATAATAATAATAATAATAATAATAATAATAATAATAATAATAATAATAATAATAATAATAATAATAATAATAATAATAATAATAATAATAATAATAATAATAATAGTAATAACAATAATAATAATAATAATAATAATAATAATAAGATGCACCATTTTATACTTACCTACAAACAAAGCAAAACAGTAGAATTCTAATCTCCTATATTTCATACGGTACACACACACACACACACACATACACACACACACACCGCGCGTTCAGTGACACACGGAATTGCTCCTCTTAAATTTTTAACTGTTTCGAGTGACTAAAGTGCTTAGTGGAAAACTTTACCATAATTTCCATAAATCTGAAATCCTGCAGAGTATTGTGAGTACAAAAACTAATATTTGTTGTAAGACGAGACTGTTCATATTAAAGGAAAAAAAATTGAGAACTTTTTCGTGAGGAAGAGAGAGAAGCTGCCGTCCAGTTTCTGCCTTGAGGGAAATCTAGAAGAGTTGCCAGACGTGGAGCCATCACACCACATTACCTAATTTTTTGTGTAAACTGGGGAAAGCTCTTAAGCCGTTTTACCTGATCCTGTGGTTCTATATATTGCTAAAATCAGTATCCTTCCCATTTATATTAACTAGTTAGTTAGTTTGATACACGAAAAAATTGAACAATAAAAGAAAAAAAAATTACCAAATACCCACCTGTCAACAGTACTGAGTTAAGTTGCCAAGTAGTACAGCAGTCCTATTTTCTTCATTTTTTTTTTTGCTTTTCTCTTAGCTTTCTCTTTTACTATTTTGTTATTTTGTATATATATTGAGTTAAATGTAAAGTCTAAATCCCGTGATAACATATCTTGGTTAGCAAGTCAGTTTATCAGTTAGGAAGAATATATAACAGAAACAGGTGGGTGCCACCTCGAACACAAATTCGAATTTTCCTTCAGGTTTGACTTTTGTTTTTCTTTTTCTTTTTATACTTAAATTACCATGGTCAAGTTTTTAAGTTAAGATGTGTGTTACCAGAAAGGAGACAAACTGAGTCACTAAATAGCACTTATATGGAGATATAAAAATTCTGTGTGAAGGTAAATTAGAAGTTTTTCTCTTTTCTTTTTTTTTCCTCTTTCTCGTCTTCTTTCTGTATTCTGTGAGAGGGAGAACATAAAAATGAAGCCATCTCTGTCCCAAACCTCTCCCACCCATGGGTCGGGAGAAGGGGTAGTCATCAGAGGACTTAAACAGAGAATCAAGAAGTTAGAGGAAATGGTTACAAGCCTTGATGATAAAATTCGGAATATGGATGGAGAAATGAAAGAGAATGAAACACTCAGAGAACAAATAAGATCTTTGGAGGAAGCAAATAAAGCACAAGGGCAGGAGAGAAAGGAACTAGAAAAAAGAATAAAGAAGCTGGAAGGGGAAAAGAGTCAACTAGAATCTAGAATTTCTAAACAAGAAGATAAAAACAAACAGCTAAATGACAACCTAAAGGAATTAGATGTTAGTTCACTGCTCTCTTCTGAGAGAGACGAGATTGCTGCTTGGAATGTTCAGATTAAGGAAAACATTGAACAGTTCAGAAAAGAGTTCCAGGAGCTGAATATGGAAAGTGATGCCATGAAAACGTCCTTTGCTGATGCACTAAAGGGGAATGTGGCAGTAAAAGAGGCTGTAAAGGTGGTGGCACTGGAAAACATACAAACAGTTGACTATAAAGAGACAGTAATCGAAAAAATGAAAGACGTTGTGATGGAAAGGGCAAACCCACTCATCAGACAGGCACTTGATAAGGAGAAGACAGTGGTAATCTCAGGCATAAGTGAATCCCAGGAGCCAACATGGCAGGGGAGACTTGAAGAAAATAAAGCTAACGTTGTAGACCTGATAAGAAAGCTTGGAGTAGTATGTGGTCCTGAGGATATTGTAAACATACACCAACTAGGTAAATATTCGAGGGAAGGAAAGCCGAGACCAACAAAAGTAACCTTTGAGAGAGGGGAGACATGTAGGGAAATATTGTTGAGAAAAAAAAGTCTAAAAGACCTTCAAGAATGCAAAGAAGTGTTCATTAGACGATACAGAACACAGGAAGAGATGGGAAAGATCAAAAACTTGTTGCAAGAGGCAAGAAGGTTAAATGATGAAAGAAATGAAGAAGAGAAGAAAAATTTTTGTTACAGAATACTTCCAGACAAAGGGGAGATAAAGAAGATAATGACAGAAGATCAGGGGATGGGGCCTCATTAAGATTGTTATACACAAATGCTGATGGATTAGCTGGTAAGGCAGTAGAATTAAAAGATAGGATTCACAACAGTAAGGCAGATATAGTAGCAATTACAGAGACTAAGTTGAGTGAGGACATAAACAGTGTCACAGTTTTTCCTAAGGGCTTCAGAATACTAAGGGTCGAAAGATCTGAGAGGACTGGTGGAGGGATAGCACTGCTCATAAGTGAGAGGATTCAAGTTGAAGAAATAAACTTGGCTATAGAATGTGAGTTCAGGGAATTTCTTGTTGCTCGCATAAATACTGGGTCAGAGAGCATTATAATAACTGTTGTATACAACCCACCAAGGAACCAAATTAGGCTTGAAATTTATGAGGAAAGTCATATAGGTACGATTGAAGTCATAAACTCAGTTGTTAACATGGCGCGGGAGAAAAAATGTAGGATTTTGATTATGGGAGACTTTAATCATAAAGAGATAGATTGGATAAATCTTGACCCACACAGTGGTGAGGACTCATTTGGGGCAAGATTCCTAGATTGCGTACAAGGGAATTTCCTACACCAACATGTAATGGAACCAAAAAGAGCCAGGGGTGGGGATGAGCCATCACTACTTGATCTGGTGTTCACAGATAATGTGTTGGATATTGAAAATATTGAGTATGAACCACCAATTGGAAAGAGTGACCACTGTGTGTTGTTGATGGAGTATATCATTGAAGACATTCTTCCTGAGAGTAGAGGCACTGAGGACATGAGGAGGAACTATCCGAAAGGAGATTACATCAAAATGAATGAGCTTTTTGCAGTTATTGACTGGAGAACCTTATTTTACAACAAATCTGTACAAGAAATGTATGACATCTTTTGTGAGAAATATGGGAAGATAGTAGATTGCTGCATACCTGTCACCAAAGTAGGTGTAATTCATGCCAGAGAGAAATGGTTCGATAATGGGTGTAAAAGAGCTAAGGAGTGGAGAGACAAATGCTGGAAAAGGTATAGGAGGAGAAAAAACATAAATGCCTGGCAAACCTACAAAAGAGCAAGAAATGACTACCTAAGTAAAAGGAGAGAGGCAGAGAGAGATTATGAGAGGGACATCACCAGGAAGGCTAAAGAAAATCCCAAGCTTTTCCACAGCTTTATCAGAGGAAAACTGAAGGTAAAAGAACAGGTTTTAAGGCTAAAGAGAGCGGATGGAAGCATCACTGAGACGGACGAAGAGATCTGCAAAGAATTGAACAAGGAGTTTCAGTCAGTATTTACAGTAGAAAATACCCCACCCCCTCAGATTGCAGTGATAGAAGCTCAAGGGCCGGTATTAGAGAACATCAACCTTACAGCCACAGAGGTATGCAAAGCGCTGATGGATTTAGATGTTCATAAAGCTACAGGTCCTGATGACATATCCCCTCATGTGCTTAAAAAATGCGCAAACACAATATCAGTGGCACTAAGTATCATATTTAAGGAGTCACTGGAGTCGGGGGAGATTCCAAGATGCTGGAAACAAGCAAATGTGATACCTATCTTCAAAAAGGGAAGGAGGGATACGGCTCTGAACTATAGACCAGTTTCCTTGACCAGCATAGTTTGCAAAGTTATGGAGAAACTACTAAGGAAACATATCTCTCTTCACTTGGAATCCTTCAACTTTTTGTCAGTGAGGCAACATGGCTTCAGAGAAGGAAGATCAACAGTAACAAACTTATTAGAATTTTATGATGAGGTAAGCCAAATCTTACAGGAAAGAGAGGGCTGGGCAGATTGCATATTCCTAGACTTCCAGAAAGCGTTTGACACTGTTCCACATGGGAGACTTATTAGGAAGCTGCAATCAATGGCTAGAATAGGTGGAAATGTCTTGGAATGGATAAAAACTTACTTAGAAGGAAGGGAACAGAGGGTTAGAGTAAGACACTCAGTGTCTGAATGGAGAAGAGTTAGTAGTGGAGTTCCACAGGGTTCAGTTTTAGGGCCACTTTTGTTCCTTGTATATGTAAATGACCTACCAGAGTCTGTAAATTCATTCATGAATATGTTTGCAGATGATGCAAAGATTGTGAAGAAAGTAAAAAACGAGAACAATGGTAGAGAACTTCAGGAGGATCTAAATAATCTGCATGAGTGGTCAGAAAAGTGGCTAATGAAATTCAATACCTCATGAGAATGGGTACAAGTGCAAGAAGGCCCAAGCTTGACTACTCGGTGGCTGGAGTACAACTTCAAGAGACAGAAAATGAGAGAGATCTAGGAGTAAACATACTGGCAGATTTGTCTCCAGAAATACATATAAATGGCGTAGTAAGGGCAGCATATGCATTCTTATCAAATGTAAGGGTAGCCTTCAGGCACATGGATAAGGAAATGTTCAGAAATATTTATGTAACGTATGTGAGGCCAAAACTCGAATATGCAGCCCCCTTTTGGAATCCGCACTTGAAAAAGCACATAGCTAAGCTTGAAAAAGTTCAAAGACATGCCACGAAACTGGTGCCAGAAATACGCAATCTCGGTTATGATGAGAGGCTGAGGGAATTAGACTTGCCATCACTCGAAGCTAGAAGAGTAAGGGGGGATATGGTGACAGTCTTTAAATTCCTTTATGGTTATGATAGAGTGGATAGGGATCGATATTTCGATATGGCTGGCTCTAGAACTAGAGGTCATAGTTTGAAGCTTCGTAAGAAAACTTGTTTGCAGGATGTAAGGAAATACTTTTTCAGTGTAAGAGTAGTTGATAATTGGAATTCGCTAAGCGAGGAGGTAGTTAATGCTATCTCAATCCATAGTTTTAAGGACAGGTATGATAAGTATCACTAAGTCTAAAAATGGAACCGATCAGGAGACGGGAAGATACGAGCTTTGGGCTCTTTCCCGTAAACACAATTAGGTAATCACAATTAGGTAATCACACACACACATGCACACATGCGCGCGCGCGCAAGCGCAAGCGCGGGAGCGCATGAACGTGGTACCTAACTTCAAAAAGGAATTTAGGGCCACAGCTCTAAACAATAGATCTGTGTCCTTGACCAGCATAGTTTGGAGAATACTAAGAATACACATCTCTCTTCACTTGGAATCCCACTTTGTGTCTGTGAGACAACATGGTTTCAGAAAATGTAGATCAACAGTAACAAACTTATTAAAATTTTATGATGAGGTAAGCCAAATCTTACAGGAAAGAGAAAGGTAGGCAGATTGCGTATTCCTAGACTTCCAGAAAGTATTTGAAGCTGCAAGCAATGGAGAGAATAGGTGTAAATATTTTGGGATGGATATGAGCTTACTTAGAATGAGGAGAACAGAGAGTCAGAGTAAGAAACTCAGAGTTTGAATGGAGAAGGGTTAGTAGTGGAGTTGCACAGGGTTCAGCTTTAGGGCCACTTTTGTTCCTTGCATTTGTAAAAGACCTCCAAGAGTCTGTAAATTCATTCATGAATATGTTTGCAGATGATGCAAAGATAGTGAATAAAGGAAGAGACGAGAACAATGGTAGAGAACTTCAGGAATACCTAAATAGTCTGCATGAGTGGTCAGAAAAGTGGCAAATGAAATTCAATACTTCAAAATGTGAGGTAATGAGAATGGGTACAAGTAAGAAGACCCAACTTTGAATACTCAATAACAGGAGCAGAACTTCAAGAAACGGAGAATGAGAAAGATCTAGGAGTAAACATTCTGGCAGATTTGTCTCCCGAAATGGATATAAATGGCATAGTAAGGGCAGCATATACTTTCTTAGCAAATGTAAGGTTAGCCCATGCGCATGGACAAGGAAATGTTCAGAAATATTTATGTAACTTATGTGCGGCCAAAGCTTGAAAGTACAGCCCCCTTTAGGATTCTACACTTGAAAAAGCACGTAGGTAAGCTGGAAAAAGCTCAAAGACATGCCACTAAATTGGTGCCAGAAATACGTAATATTAGTCATGAGGAGAGTATGAGGGAATTAGACTTTCCATCACTCGAAGCTAGAAGAATGAGAGGGGATATGGTGACAGTTTTTAAATTCCTTCATGGCTATGATAGAGTGGATAGGAATATTTTGATATGGCTGGCACTAGAATTAGAGTCATTGTTTGAAGCTTCGTAAGAAAACTTCTTTGCAGGATGATATGTATATATATATATATATATATATATATATATATATATATATATATATATATATATATATATATATATATATATATATATATATATATATATATATATATATATATATATATATATATATATATATATATATATATATATATATATATATATATATATATATATATATATATATATATATATATATATATATATATATATATATATATATAT
>JAXCGZ010024105.1:0-15459 GCA_037179515.1 Halocaridina rubra | reverse complement strand
CACTTTTCCAATCTTTAAACAAATAACAACATTAAGATGTAATTCCATTGGGGAAATAAAGGGGAAATATAAATTCGAGGCACTTTCAACCCATAACAATTAAAGTACTGTCATGAGATTTCCAATCAATGCATAATACATTTGCTAAAATGGTTCGAACAGCTTATGCTTCGTAAAGAAAAATTAATTCAAATTCGATGAAATTCATAATGGAAAAACTTGAATACCGATGTTCTCTCTCTCTCTCTCTCTCTCTCTCTAAGGTAAACAATCTTGCCTGGTGCGTTCCTGATATTTTCATGGTTTTTCGTGTTTTCTAAACTGCCTTTGTGTATTTTGTGTACCGCTGTGACCCTGTGAAGTGCTTTAGAACAATGAAAATGTGTCTCTTAAGTTTTTGAATTTATGAACTTCGTTTTATTTTAGGTTAAGATAATCAAATTTTCCCGTAAAGGGCTCACATTTAATTTTTTTCAAATTCTGCGCATGCGCAGTAAGAACATCTACAAGCGCTGCCAGTGGCAAAAGTATTTTAATCTTAGTGTTTTGTATTTTTCATATTATAATGTCTTCTATTGAAAACCTAGTGTCTTTGGAAAACCCTACTTGGGAATTCCTCAATGATAATTATACAAAAACTGAATTACAAAAGCACTGTCGGGAAATAGGTATCACAAGGGTCTGGCACACGAAAGATAAAGTCATTGATATGATTCTTGAAAAGCATAGATCGTCACTAACAAACGATTCAGAGAGTAATGTTGATAACTGTGAATTAGCTCCTCAAGAGGAAATGAGAGACATTGAAGAAATGAGAAAGATAATAAATGTCAGAGATCTTGTTATCGATAAAACTCACAATCACAATCAACAAGTTAAATGATCGTATCTCTTCACTGGAAGAACAAGTCGGGTTACTTCAGGGAACATACAACTCACAGCAGACGACACCGGAACCGCAGGGTGTAACCCCTACCCGGCCCCTACCTGAGGGAAGCCTGCTTCTGGGTGACACAAGCCTCTCCCCTGTTCGTATGTCAGACTTGAACCAACAATGCTCCGTTCAAACTATAAAAGGAGCTAATATAGATCTCATAAATTGTTGGGTCTCAGAGAAACTTCGATGGGCTCCTAAATATTGCATCTTATACTGCGGTATTCAAGACATCCTTAATGGGTCTCAGCCTGTGGTTATCCTTGATAGATTGGGTTCTCTCATAACCGATCTCAAGGAGGTGAACGAGGAGATGAGCATACACATATGTGAAGTAGCACCTGTCCTTAGAGTCGAAGAGTTCGATGAAAAGATCAACTATTTCAATAATCAACTAGCAACTTGGAGTGAGACCAATGGGGTTTCAGTTATCAAGACTAATCTGCAGTTCAGGCTTGGTACCGGCGACGTTGATCGGATGTGTTATGATGTAAATGATAAGGGGGATGCTCTCAACAGATTTGGCGTCATCAGGTTATTGAACATAATTGCTAAGCAATGCCCATTCTTCAAACTAAGCAACAACTGGGAAGAAATCATATTCCAAACCATACCTACTACATATGCTTCTGTATTGCAGCGGCAACAACGACCGGTCACAGCCAATAACGACAGTCAAAATAACACATACAGGAACAGAAACTACGACCGGCATCGCCAGCTCCCCTCAATAAGAAATAATAATGAAATCAGAAACGTCACTCAAGAAAGTAGCAACGATCAGCATTCTAGAAGGGATCCTCAACAGCATTTGGATGGACGTCATACCCGGGATTTTCGTCATCAGAATCGTCAAATCCCACCTGGTATTCGAGGATGGAGACGAGACTCGAGGATGAATCACAGTCTTTACGATCTCGACCAACCACGGCACTACCCCCAGAGTCCCTGGGCGAGGGAGAAATTGCAGCAGCTCTACAGTCGTCGACAGCCCTGTTCAAACTGTGGGGAAATAAACCATGATCTTTCCCACTGTTGGTTTAACTATAGACTTAAATGTGGTCACTGCCGTGAACATGGCCATAAAACAAGATTATGTCCCTTAAATATATAGCAATCACATTGTAATACAGGCTTATTGAAACATTTCATAAATATACAACACATCAATGCACAATCACTTTTGGGTAATTTCGACAATATTGAACTAATGATCAGAGAAAATAACGTGGATATAATGTGTGTTTGTGAAACTTGGCTCCTATCTAATATGCAGTCTGGTTTTGTTGCTATACCTGAGTATTCTTTTTATCGATTTGATGGCGGTAGGGGTGGGGATGTGGGTGGGGGTGTATGTAAGAAATCATCTAACGGTCTTCCTATTAAAGACCCCTGAAGTCGAGCGACCTCCTCATCTCGAAGACATTTGGTTGACTGTTCAGAGTAGGAAATTCCCTTCATTCATCCTGGGATGTGTATATAGACACCCTCCTGCACTCAACGACACCTTTGATTACATCTCCAAAGTATTTCAGTCTGTCTGTTTGAGGAGCAAACCTCTCATTATTATAGGCGACTTCAATGATAATCTCCTTCTTCCTAATAATAAAATGGGGAAATTAATTCAATCCCTCCACTTAAATCAGCTTGTGAATAAAGCAACCCGTATCACCGCTAATTCCTCCAGCCTAATTGATCTTATAATTACCAATACACCTAGTTTTATAGTTCACCACGATGTCTTACCTTGTCCTGTAGGAGACCACGAGCTTCTAATAGCTACAGTTAATGTCAGGAAGGAAAAGAGACTGCCAATTGTTAAAACTTTCCGATCTCTTGAGAATTATTCTCAAAATTGTTTCTGTGACACTCTTCTTAATGAATACAACATTTTAAATTCAATACTAACTACAGATTGTGTAAATTATCAAGTTTCTACTTTTACTGATGTTTTTACGAGATGTTTAAATGAATGTGCCCCTCTTACAACCAAAGTCATGACACGCCCTCCTGCCCCGTGGATTGACTCTCAGTTAAAAGAGCAAATGAAAAGGAGAGATGACCTCCTAAGGCAATTTAAATCTGATAGACAATACTCCGAGATAAAAATTTCCTTGAATCAAATTGTCTATTATGTGAAGAACAACACGGTTTTCGGCCTAAACTTTCGACCGAGACGGCCCTACTTAAAATTACTGATAAAATTTATAGTAATATTGAAAATAAGAAAATATCACTTTTATTATTGTTAGATTTGTCTAAAGCATTTGACAGTGTACACCATCAAATTCTAATGAGAAAACTTTCCAAAGTTCATGTTGACTCATTTTGGTTCGAAAATTATCTGAAAGATCGAATTCAATCGGTTCGAATGGGCTCGACTCTCTCTTCTTCTTTAGATATCAGTTTTGGCGTTCCTCAGGGTTCAATTTTGGGTCCTCTGCTTTTCCTAATATATGTTAATGATTTACCTCAATTTATAAGAGATTGCCTACTTGTTATGTATGCTGATGACACCCAGATTATGCTTACTGGTGACATTGATAGAATTCCTGAAATCTTAAAAAGGGCTGAAGATATATTAAACTGTGCCAAAAGTTATTTTAACAATAATGGTCTTTTACTGAACGAAAATAAAACTAAATTCGTTATTTTTGGATCAAATCAATACCTGTCCCGCATTCCTGAGAACATCAGTATAAATTTCAACAATGTTTCACTCTTCCCATCTAATAAGGTTAAAAATCTAGGAGTTATTATGGACAGTGCCATGACATTTAATTTTCATATCGATGAACTACATAAAAAAGTGAACGGGACCCTTATTTACTTGAACAGAGTCTATGAAAGATTCGAGCCTGATTGTAGGGTAATTGTAGTACAAACATTGATTTTAAGTATTCTCAACTACTGTCTGAGTGTTTGGGATTCCACGACTAAGACCCAGATGTTACGAGTGAAAAGGCTCCAGAATTTTGCTGCAAGAGTTGCCATAGGGGGGGTGCATAAATATGATCACGTGACTCCCCTCTTTGAGAGATTGGGTTGGCTAAGGATGGACATGAAGTTCATATATAATATCTGTCTTTTAGTTTTTAAAATAAATCATGGAATATTACCGGAATGGCTCTTCTCATTGCCAACAGTTAATCAAATGCGTATCAATAACGTCAACACCAGATATCAGAATTCTTTTTACGTGCCCAGAACTTCCACTGATATTGGGGCAAGAGCCTTAAATGTAATGGGCCCGAGACTTTGGAACTCTTTACCCGCAAACTTAAGAAGCTGCCAAACATTACCCTCATTTAAATCTCATCTTTTAAATCACCTACTTAATAAGAGATTTTAGTCTCATTATTATCCTCCCATTGGGTAGACGAAGTGTATGTATGCTTATTTTAATGTGTAAATATTTTGATTTTGTGCTTTGCAAATTTCATTTGTTTTATTTTGACATTTTACATTGTAATTTGTAATTAGATTAATTATCATGTAATAGCCATTTTGATGGAATAAAGTTTTTGACTTTGACTTTGACTTTGACTCTCTCTCTCTCTCTCTCTCTCTCTCTCTCTCTCTCTCTCTCTCTCTCTCCTCTCTCTCTCTCTCTCTCTCTCTCTCTCTCTCCTCTCTCTCTCTCTCTCCTTCTCTCCTCCTCCTCCTCCTCCTCCTCCTCCTCCTCCTCCTCCAGTTCAGATTCGATGAAATTAATAATGAAAAAACTTGAAAATCGATGATCTCTCTCTCTCTCTCTCTCTCTCTCTCTCTCTCTCTCTCTCTCTCTCTCTCTCTCTCTAACTCTCCCTCTCCTCCTCCTCCTCCTCCTCCTCCTCCTCCTCCTCCTCCTCCTCCTCCTCCTCCTCCTGATGCTGCTGCTGCTTCTTGCATCTAACACGTATTCTTTCCTAGGTTATAATAATAATAATAATAATAATAATAAAAATAATAATAATAAAAAAAATAATAACGATAATAATGAGAGAGAGAGAGAGAGAGAGAGAGAGAGAGAGAGAGAGAGAGAGAGAGAGAGAGAGAGAGAGAGAGAGAGAGAGAGAGAGAGAGAGAGAGAGAGAGAGAGGAATATTTCTAAACACGATATTTCTAACATGCAGATTTACAACAATAAAAAAAAAACATATAATTTTACTAAAAATTTAAAACAGATTTCAAAAGGAGGAGAATTGATTTCCTCCAAAATAAATAGATAAAAGAAAAAGAAAGCAGGTAAAAAAAAAAAATAAACGCCAATTACAACAAGAATACCCCGACCTCTGTTTCACAGAGCATCGTTATGATGTTTGATATTCGTTACTGCAAACATCATCAATGGGTGTTGTTAAATATAATGGCCAGTCGGGTCTCGTTTTTCCCTTATTGAAAGAAAAAGTATCATCAAAGCAAAACTAACCTGTCCAAGGAAACTATTTTGATACAAATGCGCGCCGGGAGAATGTGACCCATATACATTGATTATTCTTACTTCATATTAGGAATTATAATAAGAAAACAGTGAATAATACGAGTATGCAAGGAACTTCAACACATGTGATCACGATTTCTTATATCAATAAATTTTCTCAAAGTATAACCTGATTCTCCATTTACTGAAAGACTAAACAATTGATATCTAGTGGTAGTAGGCATATATATCTAAAAACAATCAGTCTTTATGTACATATTCCTAGGTAAAAGGATATCAAGAGATGTACAACTAATACGAAATAGTTCAGCAATGAGATGTAGAATATCATGCTAATGATAAGCAAATTGGAATCTATAACTGCATTACAAGAAAATAATGGCAACACATAGAAACTATTAACTGCTATTGAGTATGGGATTAAAAGTGAGTGAAAGAGCAAGTCTAAGATAAAAGGAGGTAATAAAGAAACAAATACTATAATACAAAGATAAAAACATATAAAAAAGTACTGATATGCAGGACAATATAATACGAGCTGCTTCTCAAACCTTCCATTACGGTTATCAAGACTACAGTAATAAAGAAAAAAGAAATATATCGAAGTATTGTTTGGAAAACGACACAAAGGACGTTTTATATGTTTTCTTTATTTTTTTCTGACGTCAGGAAGGCTATTACACCCATACAAGTTTGGGAGGAATAACTTTTGATCCGCTAACCAGAGGGCACGCGTCAAGTTTCTTCAGCCATTGGCTCATTACTGCCTTATTATGCCTTATTTTAAATATATATATATATATATATATATATATATATATATATATATATATATATATATATATATATATATATATATATATATATATATATATATATATATATATATATATATATATATATATATATATATATATATATATATATATTATATATATATATATATATATATATATATATATATATATATATATATATATATATATATATATATATATATATATATATATATATATATATATATATATATATATATATATATATATATATATATATATATATATATATATATATATATATATATATATATATATATATATATATATATATATATATATATATATGGTAAGAAAAGCCCATTAAATAAAGCAACGAAAATATATATTTAAAAAGTAATTATCAATTTCGTGACCTTAACTGGCCACCTTCTCAAAGTACAATGAGAAGGTGGCCAGTCAAGGCCACAAAATTTATAAGTACTTTTTATACATATTTTTTCGTTGTTTTATTTAATGGGCTTTTCTTACCATTTAGACTGCATGTTAACAGTTCAGTGACATTAATATATATATATATATATATATATATATATATATATATATATATATATATATATATATATATATATATATATATATATATATATATATATATATATATATATATATATATATATATATATATATATATATGCATACATACATACATACATACATACATACATACATACATACATACATACATACATACATACATACATACATACATACATACATACATACATACATACATACATACATACATACATACATACATACATACATACATACATACATACATATATATATATATATATATATATATATATATATATATATATATATATATATATATATATATATATATATGCACACTCACACACTTCGTATCATATATTATAACGGAATATCTCTATGAAGGAAAAAGAGAAAGAATCTCATAATCGTATTCCAGATCTGTATTAGGAGAGGCTTAAAATCTGAAAGGGAATCATAGGGTTGTCATTCACTCTTTTCCTGGGTCTTCCTTTGCCGAATAATTACCGAGAAACGAATAGAGAGTGTTAAGGTAGACGACAACAGCACTAACTGTATTCATTTTGCTATATTTTATACAAATTTGGATTGTTACTGATCTTACTGCTCCATATACTAATAAAAGAACACAAACATACCTATGTATGCAATTAGATTTTTTCCAGTTTATTATTAGAATCTTTTGTTGACACCTGTTTTCATTTTAAGAAAACCACACCAATAAAGTTATAAATTTACCTAGTTATATACCTTAAAAATCTTTAATAAAGAAATTTTATCTCTACCCTCTTGCACACATACTGACGTTTTCCATAATAAGTATAAATAATATGTAAATCAGCCGTCTATTAGAAAGAAATAAGAATTCCTGTCTTTACAGAAAGCCTTATTGTTTTTTTCTAAGAGAGAGTACTAAATGCAAAGACTTACGATTAACATAAAACAACCCGATAATTATCAACTTATTTCTCATTTACCGATAACTAAGTGATTGTGCTGTAAGAATACGCAGTGATAAATGCCATTTCCCACATTGGAGATCATACTATTGAATAAGTATCTAGATTGTTCAGAGGAAAGAGAAGCTTATAAAACGGAAACTGCTTACTACAACAAACAGTACTAGAGTAGATCGTTCTCACCTATATGAATAATGTACATTCGCGTTAGAGTGGCATGATTTTATTAAGTAACTAGCTAAAGCGTTTAGGAAACACCCTGTTATATCAATTCCAGTGGTAGATCTTATGGCATTTGGATATACTGAACTAATGCTATTGTTCATAATTACCTAAATCTAGCTCTATCGCTTCCCCTTGTAAGGTGCAACCGGCTATTCTGCGGCAAAGACTTTGATGGCAAAGAGTCCTCACATGCTTATGCTTCTCGTCCAAGATCATAGAGGGAGAGGTAGTTTTAAATACCCTTCTGATGTTATACCCTTCTAATGTTATATTAAGAGTAAAAACAATTAGTGATGAATCACCAAGCCTCTTTAATGAGGTTTGTGAGAGTGTGTGATATTTGTCTTTCAGCCGTGACCGAGTGGTAACACTCGCGACTTTGTGTCAGCAGGTCGTGGGTTCGAGGCCCGCACTCTGGGTAGCAGTCGCACTTGCAAAAATCAAAGTCCTTCGCGAGAAAACACCGTCCAAGCCTTCACTAGAAAAGGGAGTACTGTATAACACAAAACCGATCACAAAGGATGTGCGAAATTAGGTTTTCTGCCACATAGAAACTAACGGCTTCTTGGAGCTTAATAAACTGGAACAGTCAGTAGTATATGACCATTTGGAGGAATAGGTGCAGGTTACAGCTTCATATTGGATTATACAATGTTGATTAAAAAAAAAATAACTTTCGAAAACTTATCTTAACAATGATATTCGGTAGGATTGTGTTTTAAATATCCTCTACATATTGATCAGTTAAAAGTGTCATAATTCACCGCTAAAATTACCTTTCTCTCTAAAATTAACAATTCATATTTAGTTTGGTTCTTATTTACTGTAGAGGTCTGTGTGTGTGTGTGTGTGTGTGTGTGTGTGTGTGTGTGTGTGTGTGTGTGTGTGTGTGTGTGTGTGTGTGTGTGTGTGTGTGTGTGTGTGTGTGTGTGAGAGAGAGAGAGAGTGCGTGAGAGAGAGAGAGAGAGAGAGAGAGAGAGAGAGAGAGAGAGAGAGAGAGAGAGAGAGATTATTTTATTTTATTAATTTATTGCGCCAAGGCGTCAGACATTACATGAATTCATACAGAGAGAGAGAGAGAGAGAGAGAGAGAGAGAGAGAGAGAGAGAGAGAGAGAGAGAGGAGAGAGAGAGAGAGAGAGAGAGAGAGAGAGAGAGAGAGAGAGAATCATCCTATTTCTTTCATAAGCTTTCACTGCTACAAACGAATTGACACGAAATGAGAGATATTAAATCAAATAAATTTTACTTTAAGTTTCCTGGTTATTAGCACAAAATTTTAAATCATACAAAGACAAGAAGCTTATAATCACAAGTAAACAACCAAATAAACTTATGCATAAGAAGCAAACTGGGTCTGATACTGTAATAATAATAATAATAATAATAATAATAATAATAATAATAATAATAATAATAATATATTATTATTATTATTATTATTATTATTATTATTATTATTATTATTATTATTATTATTATAATTATTATTATTATTATTATTATTATTATTATTATTATTATTATTATTATTATTATTATTATTATTATTATTATTATTATTATTATTATTATTATTATTATTATTATTATTATTATAAAAATAGTTGCCATCATCATTATCAACACATAAAATTCAGTACATTTGGTTATTGTTAGCTTAAGCTTAAGATCATACATGAATATAAAAGATTTACAATATGTTGGCTAAAGAACCAAAGACCGTTATACACTCACAAATAGAAGGAAATATACACAGAAAATACAAGTTTAATAGAATTCAAAGATGTACATTCAATAATATGTAAATAACGAATAGACAAATATCTGAACAAATCGTACAGAGAGAGAGAGAGAGAGAGAGAGAGAGAGAGAGAGAGAGAGAGAGAGAGAGAGAGAGAGAGAGAGAGAGAGAGAGAGAGAGAGAGAGAGAGAGAGAGAGAGAGAGAGAGAGAGAGAGAGATCTGACTTTCCTTCATAAGCTCTCACTCCAATTTCGTTAACGTGATGGTAGGGTATTTTGAGTCCCCAAAAGCCGACCGAAGTACTCTTAAAGCTCTGATCTGATGGGGTTTGTAATTTAACCTAACGATATCCCCAGTCCATATTAATGGTAGGGTACTTATGAAATTTGTGTGTTTACATATGTGAGTGTATTTAAGTGAATGTCTAAAAATTGCTGATGTAATAGTATATAACCTATGTAATAAATGATAATGTGCAAATACTATCAATTTCTTTTTATTTTGACCTGACAATCAAGTAAGATTGTGGTATAAGAACAACTTTATTTCTCACGTAGAGCAATATTCGTTATATATCCGAAAGGTCACTGTGGTCAGGTAGTGAATACTGAAAGTAAGTAATATTTGTTATCCTATGAAAAACCATCACAATTTAAGCTTAAGTCTGTACATGAATGGATTCGAGGAATAACATGAAGCACTCGTGCTCTCCAATTATAGGTGTTTCATTGAGAGAAGATTTCTAACTTGAGCTGTCATGTATTCAAGTGAGACGTTTCTTTTTCATTTTTTTGGATTTGACAGATTGTGTAAATGTATGAGAGCCGTAGAAGAATGTTTAAGAACTCCCTTAAGCTACAATTCGATTCGGGTAATTTAAATATTTGATTTTTCTAATATTACGGACGGTAAACAGGTCGCTACATATTCGTCTTGTTAGTAATCGATACTAGATCTCATCCAAAGCCATTCATATCATTTAATTACTCTATTATCAAATTAACATAGGTGATACAAGGTACAACATTGAAAAACCTTTACATTATACAGAGGGTAAGTAAAGGTTGAGAAGAACGAGTGCATTGATCATACACCTAGAATATTTTTTAAGAAAGAAGGGACAGAATTATGCAAACCCCCAAAAAACTTAAACATTCTATTTGAGCGTTTTTCAGGCATTTTATTCCAACATTTCAATGACAAAGAAGTATTGCTTTAGTGCTAAGCAATAAATATTGCAACTATGATTAAGCACAGTTAGGTATAAAAAAAGATTGTGAAGTACCCTTCATGCATGCAGGATTTTAATTTTATCGTCATCTCTGGAAATCATAACAGTATTTATGTGCTATAAAAAGACTACCCTGATAACTAACAGTTTTCCTGGATATATTCTTTATCGCTGAATTGCCTGGTATATCTTACTGATCCATCGTCTACCCTAGAGATATTAGAAATAACTTTCCATCCCCAAGTAGGCTTGTACAGTCCAAATTGGTAATACACTTGAAGATAAGAAGGAGAGTGTAATGACATCCAGAGTATGTTAGGAATCACTGTTAACTTGATGGACTCAAAGCACACACCACTAGGTGGTAAACCTGTTCTTCACGTTCGTGTGTCGATATGGTAAAAAAATTGACGTCCCGTAGCTCATATATATATATATATATATATATATATATATATATATATATATATATATATATATATATATATATATATATATATATATATATATATATATATTATATATATATATATATATATATATATATATATATATATATATATATATATATATATATATATATATATATATATATATATATATATATATATATATATATATATATATATATATATATATACATATATACATATATACATATATACATATATACATATATATATATATATATATATATATATATATATATATATATATATATATATATATATATATATATATATATATATATATATATATATATATATATATATATATACATACATACATACATACATACATACATACATACATACATACATACATACATACATACATACATACATACATACATACATACATACATACATACATACATACATACATACATACATACACACACACACACACACACACACACACACACACACACACACACACACACACACACACACACACACACACACACACACACACACACACACCGCGCGTTCAGTGACACACGGAATTGCTCCTCTTAAATTTTAAAGTTTCGAGTGACTAAAGTGCTTAGTGGAAAACTTTACCATAATTTCCAAAAATATGAAATCGTGCAGAGTATTGTGAGTACAAAAACTAATATTTGTTGTAAGGCGAGACTGTTCATACTAAAGGAAAAAAAATTGAGAACTTTTTCGTGAGAAGAGAGAGAAGCTGCCGTCCAGTTTCTGCCTTGAGGGAAATCTAGAAGAGTTGCCAGACGTGGAGCCTCACACCACATTACCTAATTTTTTGTGTAAACTGGGGAAAGCTCTTGAGCCGTTTTACCTGATCCTGTGGTTCTATATATTGTTAAAAACAGTATCCTTCCCATTTATATTAACTAGTTAGTTAGTTTGATACACGAAAAAATTGAATAATAAAAGAAAAAAAATTACCAAATACCCACCCGTCAACAGTACTGAGTTAAGTTGCCAAGTAGTACAGCAGTCCTATTTTCTTCATTTTTTTTTTGCTTTTCTTTTAGCTTTCTCGTTTGCTATTTTGTTATTTTGTATATATATTGAGTTAAATGTAAAGTCTAAATCCCGTGATAACATATCTTGGTTAGCAAGTCAGTTTATCAGTTAGGAAGAATATATAACAGAAACAGGTGGGTGCCACCTCGAACACAAATTCGAATTTTCCTTCAGGTTTGACTTTTGTTTTTCTTTTTCTTTTTATACGTAAATTACCATGGTCAAGTTTTTAAGTTAAGATGTGTGTTACCAGAAAGGAGACAAACTGAGTCACTAAATAGCACTTATATGGAGATATAAAAATTCTGTGTGAAGGTAAATTAGAAGTTTTTCTCTTTTCTTTTCTTTTTTTTTTTTTTTCCTCTTTCTCGTCTTCTTTCTATATTCTGTGAGAGGGAGAACATAAAAATGAAGCCATCTCTGTCCCAAACCTCTCCCACCCATGGGTCGGGAGAAGGGGTAGTCATCAGAGGACTTAAACAGAGAATCAAGAAGTTAGAGGAAATGGTTACAAGCCTTGATGATAAAATTCGGAATATGGATGGAGAAATGAAAGAGAATGAAACACTCAGAGAACAAATAAGATCTTTGGAGGAAGCAAATAAAGCACAAGGGCAGGAGAGAAAGGAACTAGAAAAAAGAATAAAGAAGCTGGAAGGGGAAAAGAGTCAACTAGAATCTAGAATTTCTAATCAAGAAGATAAAAACAAACAGCTAAATGACAACCTAAAGGAATTAGATGTTAGTTCACTGCTATCTTCTGAGAGAGACGAGATTGCTGCTTGGAATGTTCAGATTAAGGAAAACATTGAACAGTTCAGAAAAGAGTTCCAGGAGCTGAATATGGAAAATGATGCCATGAAAACGTCCTTTGCTGATGCACTAAAGGGGAATGTGGCAGTAAAAGAGGCTGTAAAGGTGGTGGCACTGGAAAACATACAAACAGTTGACTATAAAGAGACAGTAATCGAAAAAATGAAAGACGTTGTGATGGAAAGGGCAAACCCACTCATCAGACAGGCACTTGATAAGGAGAAGACAGTGGTAATCTCAGGCATAAGTGAATCCCAGGAGCCAACATGGCAGGGGAGACTTGAAGAAAATAAAGCTAGGGTTGTAGACCTGATAAGAAAGCTTGGAGTAGTATGTGGTCCTGAGGATATTGTAAACATACACCAACTAGGTAAATATTCGAGGGAAGGAAAGCCGAGACCAACAAAAGTAACCTTTGAGAGAGGGGAGACATGTAGGGAAATATTGTTGAGAAAAAAAAGTCTAAAAGACCTTCAAGAATGCAAAGAAGTGTTCATTAGACGATACAGAACACAGGAAGAGATGGGAAAGATCAAAAACTTGTTGCAAGAGGCAAGAAGGTTAAATGATGAAAGAAATGAAGAAGAGAAGAAAAATTTTTGTTACGGAATACTTCCAGACAAAGGGGAGATAAAGAAGATAATGACAGAAGATCAGGGGATGGGGCCTCATTAAGATTGTTATACACAAATGCTGATGGATTAGCTGGTAAGGCAGTAGAATTAAAAGATAGGATTCACAACAGTAAGGCAGATATAGTAGCAATTACAGAGACTAAGTTGAGTGAGGACATAAACAGTGTCACAGTTTTTCCTAAGGGCTTCAGAATACTAAGGGTCGAAAGATCTGAGAGGACTGGTGGAGGGATAGCACTGCTCATAAGTGAGAGGATTCAAGTTGAAGAGATAAACTTGGCTATAGAAAGTGAGTTCAGGGAATTTCTTGTTGCTCGCATAAATACTGGGTCAGAGAGCATTATAATAACTGTTGTATACAACCCACCAAGGAACCAAAATAGGCTTGAAATTTATGAGGAAAGTCATATAGGTACGATTGAAGTCATAAACTCAGTTGTTAACATGGCGCGGGAGAAAAAATGTAGGATTTTGATTATGGGAGACTTTAATCATAAAGAGATAGATTGGATAAATCTTGACCCACACAGTGGTGAGGACTCCTTTGGGGCAAGATTCCTAGATTGCGTACAAGGGAATTTCCTACACCAACATGTAATGGAACCAACAAGAGCCAGGGGTGGGGATGAGCCATCACTACTTGATCTGGTGTTCACAGATAATGTGTTGGATATTGAAAATATTGAGTATGAACCACCAATTGGAAAGAGTGACCACTGTGTGTTGTTGATGGAGTATATCATTGAAGACATTCTTCCTGAGAGTAGAGGCACTGAGGACATGAGGAGGAACTATCAGAAAGGAGATTACATCAAAATGAATGAGCTTTTTGCAGTTATTGACTGGAGAACCTTATTTTACAACAAATCTGTACAAGAAATGTATGACATCTTTTGTGAGAAATATGGGAAGATTGTAGATTGCTGCATACCTGTCACCAAAGTAGGTGTAATTCATGCCAGAGAGAAATGGTTCGATAATGGGTGTAAAAGAGCTAAGGAGTGGAGAGACAAATGCTGGAAAAGGTATAGGAGGAGAAAAAACATAAATGCCTGGCAAACCTACAAAAGAGCAAGAAATGACTACCTAAGTAAAAGGAGAGAGGCAGAGAAAGATTATGAGAGGGACATCACCAGGAAGGCGAAAGAAAATCCCAAGCTTTTCCACAGCTTTATCAGAGGAAAACTGAAGGTAAAAGAACAGGTTTTAAGGCTAAAGAGAGCGGATGGAAGCATCACTGAGACGGACGAAGAGATCTGCAAAGAATTGAACAAGGAGTTTCAGTCAGTATTTACAGTAGAAAATACCCCACCCCCTCAGATTGCAGTGATAGAAGCTCAAGGGCCGGTATTAGAGAACATCAACCTTACAGCCACAGAGGTATGCAAAGCGCTGATGGATTTAGATGTTCATAAAGCTACAGGTCCTGATGACATATCCCCTCATGTGCTTAAAAAATGCGCAAACACAATATCAGTGGCACTAAGTATCATATTTAAGGAGTCATTGGAGTCGGGGGAGATTCCAAGATGCTGGAAACAAGCAAATGTGATACCTATCTTCAAAAAGGGAAGGAGGGATACGGCTCTGAACTATAGACCAGTTTCCTTGACCAGCATAGTTTGCAAAGTTATGGAGAAACTA
>JAXCGZ010024104.1:0-15490 GCA_037179515.1 Halocaridina rubra | reverse complement strand
TGTCCATGTGCCTGAAGGCTACCCTTACATTTGATAAGAATGCATATGCTGCCCTTACTATGCCATTTATATGTATTTCTGGAGACAAATCTGCCAGTATGTTTACTCCTAGATCTCTCTCATTTTCTGTCTCTTGAAGTTGTACTCCAGCCACCGAGTAGTCAAGCTTGGGCCTTCTTGCACTTGTACCCATTCTCATTACCTTACATTTTGAAGTATTGAATTTCATTAGCCACTTTTCTGACCACTCATTCAGATTATTTAGATCCTCCTGAAGTTCTCTACCATTGTTCTCGTTTTTTACTTTCTTCACAATCTTTGCATCATCTGCAAACATATTCATGAATGAATTTACAGACTCTGGTAGGTCATTTACATATACAAGGAACAAAAGTGGCCCTAAAACTGAACCCTGTGGAACTCCACTACTAACTCTTCTCCATTCAGACACTGAGTGTCTTACTCTAACCCTTTGCTCCCTTCCTTCTAAGTAAGTTTTTATCCATTCCAAAACATTTCCACCGATTCTAGCCATTGATTGCAGCTTCCTAATAAGTCTCCCATGTGGAACAGTGTCAAACGCTTTCTGGAAGTCTAGGAATATGCAATCTGCCCAGCCCTCTCTTTCCTGTAAGATTTGGCTTACCTCATCATAAAATTCTAATAAGTTTGTTACTGTTGATCTACCTTCTAAAGCTTTTGATAGTGTAAACCATAGTATATTATTAGAAAAATGCAAAAAAATGAACATTGTCCCAAGCTGGTTCGAGAACTATTTAAAAAACCGCTACCAGTCAGTCAGAATAAAAGATACAGTTTCAAGTTCCAAGAAGGTATTGTTTGGGGTCCCTCAGGGATCGATCCTAGGACCTATACTTTTTCTAATATATGTAAACGATCTAGTAAAATATTTACCTAACTGTTATGTCATTCAATATGCTGACGATACTCAAATCTTAATTGAAGGAGAAATTAATGATTTAGAAAATATTATTCGTAGAGCAGAAGAAATTTTGTATATGGCCAAACGTTACTTTCTAAAAAATGGTCTGTTACTTAATGAAACTAAAACCCAATCTATTCTTATCGGATCCAGACAATTATTATCAGAAGTTGATGACAATCTTCATATAAATTTTAACGGTAATATCATTAAGCCAATGAACTCGGTAAAGAACCTAGGTGTCTATTTTGACCGTTACATGAATTTTGAAATGCATATAGATGAAATTTATAAAAAAGTAATGGGTACTCTAATATATCTAAATAGGGTAAAAGACTCATTTGAAACATCAACTCGTATAATAATTGTCCAGTCCTTAGCTATGAGTTTAATTAATTACTGTCTCAAAGTTTGGGGATGTACAAATAAGACTCAATTACAAAGAATACAAAAGTTACAAAACTTTGCAGCACGAGTGGCTGTTGGCAATGTAAGAAAATACGAGCACATCTCTCCTGTTTTAAAAGATCTAGAATGGATAAAGATTAGAGATAAATATGTTTTTGATATATGTACCTTTGTTTTTAATATACTAAGAAACAATATTCCTGATTGCTTGTATAATTTTTCTACAGTAAGCTCAGTTACCGGGTTAACTACCCGTCAAGGGGAAGATTTATTAGTACGAAGGTCTAAAACTGATATTGGTTCAAGAGATATAAACATTCGTGGACCTCATTTATATAATCAGCTTCCCAGAGAACTAAAAAATGCTGGTTCAGTGCATACTTTTAAATATAATCTTAAGAAGTTGCTCTTAAAGGAAGATTTTACTTGTAAATTTTAATGGTACACTCATCCTTATGATTTGTTTGTTTTAGTATGTCTATATCGTACACCACAGATGTCTATCTGGAATATATATGTATCTTATTTAAATACCCAATGTACATTGGAATAAAGGATTATTATTATTATTATTATTCTCTGAAGCCATGTTGCCTCACTGACAAAAAGTTGAAGGATTCCAAGTGAAGAGAGATATGTTTCCATAGTAGTTTCTCCATAACTTTGCAAACTAAGCTGGTCAAGGAAACTGGTCTATAGTTCAGAGCCGTATCCCTCCTTCCCTTTTTAAAGATAGGTATCACATTTGCTTGTTTCCAGCATCTTGGAACCTCCCCTGACTCCAGTGACTTTTTAAATATGATACTTAGTGCCACTGATATTGAGTTTGCTCATTTTTTAAGCACATGAGGGGATATGTCATCAGGACCTGTAGCTTCATGAACATCTAAATCCATCAGCGCTTTGCATACCTCTGTGGCTGTAAGGTTGATGTTCTCTAATACCGGCCCTTGAGCTTCTATCACTGCAATCTGAGGGGGTGGGGTATTTTCTACTGTAAATACTGACTGAAACTCCTTGTTCAATTCTTTGCAGATCTCTTCATCCGTCTCAGTGCTGCTTCCAACCTCTCTCTTTAGCCTTAAAACCTGTTCTTTTACCTTCAGTTTTCCTCTGATAAAGCTGTGGAAAAGCTTGGGATTTTCTTTAGCCTTCCTGGTGATGTCCCTCTCATAGTCTCTCTCTGCCTCTCTCCTTTTACTTAGGTAGTCATTTCTTGCTCTTTTGTAGGTTTGCCAGGCATTTATGTTTTTTCTCCTCCTATACCTTTTCCAGCATTTGTCTCTCCACTCCTTAGCTCTTTTACACCCATTATCGAACCATTTCTCTCTAGCATGAATTACACCTACTTTGGTGACAGGTATGCAGCAATCTACTATCTTCCCATATTTCTCACAAAAGATGTCATACATATCTTGTACAGATTTGTTGTAAAATAAGGTTCTCCAGTCAAGAACTGCAAAAAGCTCATTCATTTTGATGTAATCTCCTTTCGGATAGTTCCTCCTCATGTCCTCAGTGCCTCTACTCTCAGGAAGAATATCTTCAATGATATACTCCATCAACAACACAAAGTGGTCACTCTTTCCAATTGGTGGTACATACTCAATTTTTTCAATATCCAACACATTATCTGTGAACACTAGATCAAGTAGTGATGGCTCATCCCCACCCCTGGCCCTCGTTGGTTCCATTACATGTTGGTGTAGGAAATTCCCTTGTACGCAATCTAGGAATCTTGCCCCGAATGAGTCCTCACCACTGTGTGGGTCAAGATTTATCCAATCTATCTCTTTATGATTAAAGTCTCCCATAATCAAAATCCTACATTTTTTTTCCCGTGCCATGTTAACAACTGAGTTTATGACTTCAATAGTACCTATATGACTTTCCTCATGAACTTCAAGCCTATTTTGGTTCCTTGGTGGGTTGTATACAACAGTTATTATAATGCTCTCTGACCCAGTATTTATGCGAGCAACAAGAAATTCCTTGAACTCACTTTCTATAGCCAAGTTTATTTCTTCGACTTGAATCCTTTCACTTATGAGCAGTGCTATCCCTCCACCAGTCCTCTCAGATCTTTCAACCCTTAGTATTCTGAAGCCCTTAGGAGAAACTGTGACACTGTTTATGTCCTCACTCAACTTAGTCTCTGTAATTGCTACTATATCTGCCTTACTGTTGTGAATCCTATCTTTTAATTCTACTGCCTTACCAGCTAATCCATCAGCATTTGTGTATAACAATCTTAATGAGGCCCCATCCCCTGATCTTCTGTCATTATCTTCTTTATCTCCCCTTTGTCTGGAAGAACTCTGTAATGAAAATTTTTCTTCTCTTCTTCATTTCTTTCATCATTTAACCTTCTTGCCTCTTGCAACAAGTTTTTGATCTTCCCCATCTCTTCCTACTTGTGCTTACGGGAAAGAGCCCAAAGCTCGTATCTTTCTGTCTTGTGTGTGTGTGTGTGTGTGTGTGTGTGTGTAGAGAGAGGAGAGAGAGAGAGAGAGAGAGAGAGAGAGAGAGAGAGAGAGAGAGAGAGAGAGAGAGAGAGAGAGAGAGAGAGAATGTGTAATAAGATTTTCCTAACCCCATTTAGACACTTGTGGAGGCACAGGTGTACTAAACATATTATTGCCACTGTTGTCATATCACGTATATTTCACATATATCAAAATTAAGCTGTAATGTATTTTGATGTTAAATTTTTACTAACAACAATAGATCTTGAAAATGCTGCAAAAAGAATTAACCTCAATGAAACAAAAGACGGTGTGAGATCACTACCAGCAAAATGGGTTGTACCACTGGCTATATGCGGCTCTCTCTCTCTCTCTCTCTCTCTCTCTCTCTCTCTCTCTCCTCCTCTCTCTCTCTCTCTCCTCTCTCTCTCCTCTCTCTCTCTCTCTCTCTCTCTCCTCTCTCTCTCTGGGTAACACGTATCCCATTCAGTCGCTGCTTAGTTCACATATGCTGTTTTAAGGATTCATATCCTGATTTCACTCTTATATACTTTTCGCTTGAGAGAAAGCGAAGTGCAATTGTAGTTGAAAAGAAAGTTCAAAGTTCAATTTAAGCTGGTACAAACGAATGTGTGTGGTGACTAAAATATCTAACCTTAAAATAAAAGTGCAGTTAGCTATATAACTTACACATATAAATTCCCATTGCATATTTATTTTCATGTTTCTTAACTAAATGTCAAGAAGTTAATAATAATAATAATAATAATAATAATAATAATAATAATAATAATAATAATAATAATTTACTTACAAAACAATAAGATATCCCTTATCAAACAATTTATTGTATTTGATAAGAACGATCTTTAATGAATACGAAGAAAATTGTTTGTGAATAATGTTTGGAGCGGTCAGATTATCCGAGTTGAATTCTCAACCTCCTCATAACAACTATAACACCATGACCAACACTGGATCTACCGATGGTAAGTGTACTCTGTTGATCTATCTTCGAGTTTATCTATCAATATAGCCATCCGGTTATCGACTAAATGTTCGGTCTAGCTACATGTCTTGCTAAGTATCTAGCTAATTGGTATTTTACACTGGCCTTTGTGTTCCATTGTAGAGTTCTGGTTATGCTTGAGTAATTGTTGCTTTCATTAATATCAATTTGGGAGTAAGTCATGGATAATCTATCATAGCATATCACATGGAGGATATCCCTTACTATTTCAGTAGGCATACTATGTTTATATTACAATTTACTGTTCACTAATCTATGTTGTTATGCTCGGTAAAAATCTGTGGCTCTCAGCTACAATTGTATGCAACCAGCCAACACTGACCAAGAAGATTAACCAAGCATATTAGTACGTTTATAGCCAGCCTCATTCATATCTGTCGAAATAATACATGATTTTGTATTTCAAACGCAGGTCTTGCGAATAAAGCTGCATACTGTGCTACTTGAACTTTTTCAAATGTGTGTGTGTGTCTCTCTCTCTCTCTCTCTCTCTCTCTCTCTCTCTCTCTCTCTCTCTCTCTCTCTCTCTCTCTCTCTCTCTCTCTCTCTCTCTGTAATTACCTAATTGTGCTTACGGGAAAGAGCGCCGAGCTCGTAACTTCCCGTCTCCTGATCGGTTCCATTTGGTACTTAGCGATACTTATCATACTTGTCCCTAAAACTATGGATTGAGTTAGCATTAACTACCTCCTCGCTTAGCGAATTCCCAATTATCAACTACTCTTACACAAGAAAAAAAAGTACTCCTTTACATCTTGCAAAAAAAAAAGTTTTGTTACGAAACCTCAAACTATGACCTCTAGTTCTAGTGCCAGCCATAAAAATTTATATATATATATATATATATATATATATATATATATATATATATATATATATATATATATATATATATATATATATATATATATATATATATATATATATATATATATATATATATATACTTCAGAGAGAGAGAGAGAGAGAGAGAGAGAGAGAGAGAGAGAGAGAGAGAGAGAGAGAGAGAGAGAGAGAGAGACACACACACAGATGCTGGAAACAAGCAAATGTGATACCTATCTTCAAAAAGGGAAGGAGGGATACGGCTCTGAACTATAGACCAGTTTCCTTGACCAGCATAGATTACAAAGTTATGGAGATACTACTAAGGAAACATATCTCTCTTCACTTGGAATCCTTCAACTTTTTGTCAGTGAGGCAACATGGCTTCAGAGAAGGTAGATCAACAGTAACAAACTTATTAGAATTTTATGATGAGGTAAGCCGAATCTTACAGGAAAGAGAGGGCTGGGCAGATTGTATATTCCTAGACTTCCAGAAAGCGTTTGACACTGTTCCACATGGGAGACTTATTAGGAAGCTGCAAGCAATGGCTAGAATAGGTGGAAATGTCTTGGAATGGATAAAAACTTACTTAGAAGGAAGGGAACAGAGGGTTAGAGTAAGACACTCAGTGTCTGAATGGAGAAGAGTTAGTAGTGGAGTTCCACAGGGTTAAGTTTTAGGGCCACTTTTGTTCCTTGTATATGTAAATGACCTACCAGAGTCTGTAAATTCATTCATGAATATGTTTGAAGATGATGCAAAGATTGTGAAGAAAGTAAAAAAGGAGAACAATGGTAGAGAACTTCAGGAAGATTTAAATAGTCTGCATGAGTGGTCAGAAAAGTGGCTAATGAAATTCAATACTTCAAAATGTAAGGTAATGAGAATGGGTACAAGTGCAAGAAGGCCCAAGCTTGACTACTCGGTGGCTGGAGTACAACTTCAAGAGACAGAAAATGAGAGAGATCTAGGAGTAAACATACTGGCAGATTTGTCTCCAGAAATGCATATGAATGGCATAGTAAGGGCAGCATATGCATTCTTATCAAATGTAAGGGTAGCCTTCAGGCACATGGACAAGGAAATGTTCAGAAATATTTATGTAACCTATGTGAGGCCAAAACTCGAATATGCAGCCCCTTTTTGGAATCCGCACTTGAAAAAAACACCCAGCTAAGCTTGAAAAAGTTCAAAGACATGCCACGAAACTGGTGCCAGAAATACGCAATCTCAGTTATGATGAGAGGCTGAGGGAATTAGACTTACCATCACTCGAAGCTAGAAGAGTGAGGGGGGATATGGTGACAGTTTTTAAATTCCTTCATGGTTATGATAGAGTGGATAGGGGTCGATATTTTGATATGGCTGGCTCTAGAACTAGAGGTCATTGTTTGAAGCTTCGTAAGAAAACTTCTTTGCAGGATGTAAGGAAATACTTTTTCAGTGTAAGAGTAGTTGATAAATGGAATTGGCTAAGCGAGGAGGTAGTTAATGCTATCTCAACCCATAGTTTTAAGGACAGGTATGATAAGTATCACTAAGTATAAAATGGAAGCGATGAGGAGACGGGAAGATACGAGCTTTAGGCTCTTTCTCGTAAGCACAATTAGGTAATTACAATTAGGTAATTATATATATATATATATATATATATATATATATATATATATTATATATATATATATATATATATATATATATATATATATATACACACACACACACGATCAAAAACTTGTTGCAAGAGGCAAGAAGGTTAAATGATGAAAGAAATGAAGAAGAGAAGAAAAATTTTCGTTACAGAGTACTTCCAGACAAAGGGGAGATAAAGAAGATAATGACTGAAGATCAGGGGATGGGGCCTCATTAAGAATGTTATACACAAATGCTGATGGATTAGCTGGTAAGGCAGTAGAATTAAAAGATAGGATTCACAACAGTAAGGCAGATATAGTAGCAATTACAGAGACTAAGTTGAGTGAGGACATAAACAGTGTCACAGTTTTTCCTAAGGGCTTCAGAATACTAAGGGTTGAAAGATCTGAGAGGACTGGTGGAGGGATAGCACTGCTCATAAGTGAGAGGATTCAAGTTGAAGAAATAAACTTGGCTATAGAAAGTGAGTTCAGGGAATTTCTTGTTGCTCGCATAAATACTGGGTCAGAGAGCATTATAATAACTGTTGTATACAACCCACCAAGGAACCAAAATAGGCTTGAAATTTATGAGGAAAGTCATATAGGTACTATTGAAGTCATAAACTCAGTTGTTAACATGGCACGGGAGAAAAAATGTAGGATTTTGATTATGGGAGACTTTAATCATAAAGAGATAGATTGGATAAATCTTGACCCACACAGTGGTGAGGACTCATTCGGGGCAAGATTCCTAGATTGCGTACAAGGGAATTTCCTACACCAACATGTAATGGAACCAACAAGGGCCAGGGGTGGGGATGAGCCATCACTACTTGATCTAGTGTTCACAGATAATGTGTTGGATATTGAAAATATTGAGTATGAACCACCAATTGGAAAGAGTGACCACTGTGTGTTGTTGATGGAGTATATCATTGAAGATATTCTTCCTGAGAGTAGAGGCACTGAGGACATGAGGAGGAACTATCCGAAAGGAGATTACATCAAAATGAATGAGCTTTTTGCAGTTATTGACTGAAGAACCTTATTTTGCAACAAATCTGTACAAGAAATGTATGACATCTTTTGTGAGAAATATGGGAAGATAGTAGATTGCTGCATACCTGTCACCAAAGTAGGTGTAATTCATGCCAGAGAGAAATGTTTTGATAATGGGTGTAAAGGAGCTAAGGAGTGGAGAGACAAATGCTGGAAAAGGTATAGGAGGAGAAAAAACATAAATGCCTGGCAAACCTACAAAAGAGCAAGAAATGACTACCTAAGTTAAAGGAGAGAGGCAGAGAGAGATTATGAGAGGGACATCACCAGGAAGGCTAAAGAAAATCCCAAGCTTTTCCACAGCTTTATCAGAGGAAAACTGAAGGTAAAAGAACAGGTTTTAAGGCTAAAGAGAGCGGATGGAAGCATCACTGAGACGGATGAAGAGATCTGCAAAGAATTGAACAAGGAGTTTCAGTCAGTATTTACAGTAGAAAATACCCCACCCCCTCAGATTGCAGTGATAGAAGCTCAAGGGCCGGTATTAGAGAACATCAACCTTACAGCCACAGAGGTATGCAAAGCGCTGATGGATTTAGATGTTCATAAAGCTACAGGTCCTGATGACATATCCCCTCATGTGCTTAAAAAATGCGCAAACACAATATCAGTGGCACTAAGTATCATATTTAAGGAGTCACTGGAGTCGGGGGAGATTCCAAGATGCTGGAAACAAGCAAATGTGATACCTATCTTCAAAAAGGGAAGGAGGGATACGGCTCTGAACTATAGACCAGTTTCCTTGACCAGCATAGTTTGCAAACTTATGGAGAAACTACTAAGGAAACATATCTCTCTTCACTTGGAATCCTTCAACTTTTGTCAGTGAGGCAACATGGCTTCAGAGAAGGTAGATCAACAGTAACAAACTTATTAGAATTTTATGATGAGGTAAGCCAAATCTTACAGGAAAGAGAGGGCTGGGCAGATTGCATATTCCTAGACTTCCAGAAAGCGTTTGACACTGTTCCACATGGGAGACTTATTAGGAAGCTGCACTCAATGGCTAGAATAGGTGGAAATGTTTTGGAATGGATAAAAACTTACTTAGAAGGAAGGGAACAGAGGGTTAGAGTAAGACACTCAGTGTCTGAATGGAGAAGAGTTAGTAGTGGAGTTCCACAGGGTTCAGTTTTAGGGCCACTTTTGTTCCTTGTATATGTAAATTACCTACCAGAGTCGGTAAATTCATTCATGAATATGTTTGCAGATGATGCAAAGATTGCGAAGAAAGTAAAAAACGAGAACAATGGTAGAGAACTTCAGAAGGATCTAAATAATCTTCTTGAGTGGTCAGAAAAGTGGCTAATGAAATTCAATACTTCAAAATGTAAGGTAATGAGAATGGGTACAAGTGCAAGAAGGCCCAAGCTTGACTACTCGGTGGCTGGAGTACAACTTCAAGAGACAGAAAATGAGAGAGACCTAGGAGTAAACATACTGGCAGATTTGTCTCCAGAAATACATATAAATGGCATAGTAAGGGCAGCATATGCATTCTTATCAAATGTAAGGGTAGCCTTCAGGCACATGGACAAGGAAATGTTCAGAAATATTTATGTAACCTATGTGAGGCCAAAACTCGAATATGCAGCCCCCTTTTGGAATCCGCACTTGAAAAAGCACATAGTTAAGCTTGAAAAAGTTCAAAGACATGCCACGAAACTGGTGCCAGAAATACGCAATCTCAGTTATGATGAGAGGCTGAGGGAATTAGACTTACCATCACTCGAAGCTAGAAGAGTAAGGGGGGATATGGTGACAGTCTTTAAATTCCTTCATGGTTATGATAGAGTGGATAGGGATCGATATTTCGATATGGCTGGCTCTAGAACTAGAGGTCATAGTTTGAAGCTTCGTAAGAAAACTTCTTTGCAGGATGTAAGGAAATACTTTTTCAGTGTAAGAGTAGTTGATAATTGGAATTCGCTAAGCGAGGAGGTAGTTAATGCTATCTCAATCCATAGTTTTAAGGACAGGTACGATAAGTATCACTAAGTCTAAAATGGAACCGATCAGGAGACGGGAAGATACGAGCTTTGGGCTCTTTCCCGTTAACTCAATTAGGTAATCACAATTAGGTAATCACACACACACACACACACATATATATATATATATATATATATATATATATATATATATATATATATATATATATATATATATATATATATATATATATATATATATATATATATATACTATATATATATATATATATATATATATATATATATATATATATATATATATATATATATATATATATATATATATATACACGTTTGCATCATATTTGATCACTGGAAACCAGGGAAGATTGATTCCTATAGTCTACGTATATAAGAATAATATACTACTAAGAGGGCAAATTTTTTCTCATCTGAAGGCTTTTGACTTGGTAAGTGAAGCAATATGGTTTCAGAGAGGGCAAGGTTCAGTGCTTACAACCCAGTTGGAATTTGACAATGACATAAGCATAATCTTCCTACAAGAATGAGAAGGCTATAGGCAGATTGCATATTTTTAAAGTTTCAGAAGGCGTTTTATACATTTCCACATGATAGACTCATTAGGTAACTGCAAGTAATGGCAAGAATAAGTGAATATGTCTTGCAGTGGATAAGCACTCACTCACACGGAAGACAGCAATGGGTCAGCATTCGATATACGGGTTGTAAGTTGGACGAAATTTAGCATTGGTGTCCCAGAGGAATCCGTTTTTTCGGCTCCTTATTCTGTTCATTAGATGTGCATATGACTTACTATAGAGACTGCAGATATATATATATATATATATATATATATATATATATAATATATATATATATATATATATATATATATATATATATATATATATATATATATATATATATATATATATATATATATATATATATATATATATATATATATATATATATATATATATATATATATATATATATATTATGATTGTGACACCAAGACGGGTAAAAAAAAAAAATAATAATCTACCCTCATCAAGCCTGGGCACGAAGAAAACATAGAGAGAAATAGAGATGGGAAGTATGTTTGTTCCGGTTTTACGTCACGGACTCCCTTTTCTACCAAGGGCTAGGACGATTGCCTTCTTGCGAAGGACTTGTTTTGGCAGATGTAATCCTTACTCTGAATGCATGCCCTTGCTAACCTCAGACGCGACGGGGCGCAAACCCTCGACCTGACGCCTCAGAGTCGCGGACGTTACCGCTTGAGCCACGGTGACTACAGAGATGGGAAGTATATATATATATATATATATATATATATATATATATATATATATATATATATATATATATATATATATATATATATATATATATATATATATATATATATATATATATATATATATATATATATATATATATATATAATTTAATACCTCTACAAACAACACTAATATTTTGAAGACAGCAAAAGACAAGATAATGATAAGAACTTCAAGAAAACCTCATTAGTCTACGTCACTCGTCAGAATAAAGGTATATGAAATTCATTACTTTTAAATGTAAAGAGAATTTATTTGACAAGAGAGTACGATGACCCATGTCTAGGTATTCAATTGCAGGAAAAGACATTAAGATTTCCGAGAGTAAAACAGATCTTGGAGTCAATGTGTTGAAAGACCTGTCCCTGGAAATGCAGACATATGGTATAGTAAAGGTAGTACATTTTTAAAGCAAATATAAGGGTGACCTCTAAGCATATGGACAAAGAAATGTTTAGAAATATTTACACGCTCAAAGTGACCCCAAAGCTTGACTATGCGACACACTTTAGGAATTCACACTTGCAATAAGTTAACAAGCTAGAGAATATTCACTAACATGCTACGAAGCTGGTAAGAGATATAGCCTATAAAACCAACTTATGGGGAAAGGCAGGAGTTAACTTACCGGCATTTGTAGCCAGACGACAGAGGGGGAATATGGCAACATTATTTACAAAGTTGATTGAGAACAATTCTTTGATATTAGTTGCTCTAGACTTTGAAGATTCATAATTCTTTTATAGAGGAGATATATATATATATATATATATATATATATATATATATATATATATATATATATATATATATATATATATATATATATATATATATATATATATATATATATATATATATATATATATATATATATAAAGACTAATCCACACTTACAAAGGCATAAAAAGAAACGAATGCTCGAAATATGCACCCTCTTCCTGGCCTCATTAGAAACTTTATTAGGGAACTCATACAAAAATATTGCAAAGAAACTTATGGATTGGGATAATACAAAAGCATATAACTATCAAAATATAAATAATCATAATAAAAAGTGTTAACATATACTGCATATGAGACGTCCAATTGTTAGAATAATTTTAAATTAATAAAATTGTTTTCTTTGATAATAAGTCAGTTATTCTAATTAAGTTTAGCCATTGGACTTCTCATATAACTTATTACATTTTTAATATAATAACGTATATTATGATATTTTCATGCCTTTCATTTGTTTGGGGATCAAGTAAAGATAAAGACATGCTCTTCAAGAATGGGAAACTAGCAATTACTACGAAGTGCTTACCTCCAATGAAATTGGCAATAAACTCCAGGTGTTTTCTTCTCTCCCAATCAGCAGGAAATCGGTAAAAATAATCGCCTTCCTTCTCTTACGACTGTTGTAGTCAACAGCACCGCAGAATTAGGAATTGTGGTGTAAATAAGCGGTGATCCTCATGTCAAGTGTGAGAATGCAGGAATTTAGCATGGCGAGGTATTGAGGTGCAGCAAATGCATGAGGGGCACTGAGGGCAAGTGAGGAACCATGACCAATGCCATAAATTACAATAAAGTGGGGGTAGAAAAGGGTTCGAATTGTACAAAACTGGAGTCGAATCCATAGGAAGGAAGAGCCGGGAGGGTAGAAGTCAGCTGTTATTTAAAAATGCAACAACATATAATCTAGTTCTTTAATGTTTGGACACTTATCCCCTTCCTTGGGGACTTGGCAGTCGCTTGTCTCATTGTTATGGCTTCACTTAGAGCAATGCAGGCCACTACGACATCCTTTACTTGTATGGTAGTATGCATTCCACCTGATACACCGTAAACATAATTCCTTTTCCAAATGGCGACTCCTCCAACCACGAGTCACTCTCTAGGCCAACGAACAAAATCGGTGTCATCAGTTCCTAGAAGTTAACTATTACATTGTTTGGAGCATATGCAGGGAATTCTACAACAAGTTGATGCTGCTCAGTAGAATTTACCTCACCAACCATCGTGTGAGGTTTAGTAGTCTTTAAAATAAAAATGGCAGATTACTAGTACTCCTTACTATACAATGCATAAGGATTACTGACTTTACAAAGGAAGGTCTGTAAGTAGGAAACCTATCTGCTCAGTGCGGGAGCAGAAACACTAACGCATTGAATTTTCAGTTTGCTGTAGGTTCGACACCTGGGCAGAGGCAGGTATATGTTCCCTTTGCTTACACTCATGATAATAATCTAATGCCAACAAAACAAGAAAGAGTGGTAAATTTTTACAATTGCACCCATCTGAATTTGGAGGAGAAAGTTACAGTTTCCTATGGTTTCTCACAGATGTCCCTCTGGAAAAGGCCTATGCCTGTGACTCTAGCTCAATAGCCTCATCACTAATATGATGGTGGGTGCATGTGAAGGCTATGTTTGCCATGTACTTGAATTTTGCTCTTGACCACTCCACCCTTTACCCAAACAAGATTCAAATTTTGATGTGTTTTGAATGAAAAAGACCTTGAAAACAGTCGGGAAATATATGCTACGACATTTTTTTTTATTTCAATAAATGTAACCTTGAAAATTGTCGCAATCTATTTTTTTTTAACTTGGTTAGGTTAGTTTAGCATTTATTTTCCGACGGGTTACTAAGTCATGTTTTTTCACAGTCGATGTTCTGGAAGAGGCCTCTAGGCCTGTGTATCCAGCTCTATATAATCATCTGAATTTGTGGTCGTGTCAGTGCTGGTGGTGGCTAGTTGAACAATTGTGTAGTAATGTATTTTAGCTTTATAGTTGTAATATAAGTCTTATTCTCCCCATGCTTTATCTAGATTTCTTTCAAATTTTACTACCAATTCTTACTACTAAATTTTGATGGAAAATGTTCCAGTTGTTGACTACTCGATGACAAAACGATTTTTTTTTCTAATCTTGACCTTTCCTTATATATCTTTCTGGAATGTCCTGTTGTTCTCCTGTCTTCCCTAAGTCTAAATACATCTTGATACACTTCTGGATAATTCACTCCTGATAGGATCATAAATGTTTCTCTCTTGTCCCCGCATACTCTCCTATATGCTAACGTAGGTAGTTTCAGCTTTCTTAAGCACATATTCTTTAAAGCTGGTACTTGTTTAGTCGCTCTTCTTTGGATATTTTCAATGGCATCAATATCTTTCATGATGTATGGTGACCATCCCTGATTCGCATACTCCAAGTGCGGTCTAACCAATGCAACATACAGTTATTTGGAATATCCCTCATCCAATGATACAAGAGTCCTCATAAGTCCGACTATGCTATTTGCCTTACTATCTTTGTCAGCAATGTATTCAGAGACACCAAGTTTATTATCAATGACGACCCCTAGAGCCTTTTCTGCATCCACTTCAGATATCTTCTCCCTTAAATAATACTCTCCTTTATCCACTGTGCTAGTTCCAATCATAATGAAATTACTTTCTTTTGGATGGAAACCTAACAGACATTTCTCGGACCATTACATCTTATAGTCTATATTCCCTTGCATACGTTCACATCGTTTTGAGTTTTTATCTGTCTATATAATTTTGTGTCATACGCATACATGTACAATACACTGTCGTTTTTAAGTACAGTACTTCAAGGAGATCATTTATATACATTACAAACAAAAGTGGTCCCAACACTGACCCCTGTGGTACCCCACATAGCACATCTCGCCTATCAGATCTATGTCCGTTTACAATTACACACTGTCTTCTGTATCCCAGAAAGGCCTCTATCAATCTCAGGCATTTAGATCCAATATTGTAACTTTTGGTTTTCTCCAATAATCTGTTATAGAGAA
>JAXCGZ010024103.1:0-12500 GCA_037179515.1 Halocaridina rubra | reverse complement strand
AGCAACATTCATCAACATACATATACAAAGGGCTGGTAATACATAACCAAAGAGAAAACTTTTCCATCCAAAGCAACATTCATCAACATACACACATTCCCAACAAAGCCCGTTTCCTACTATCATCTCCAGACACCACCTTCTCTGCACCGAATTTCTTCACTACGACATCATTGAGGGTGATGAAAGTGCAACGTTCAGATCACTTTCTTATCATCATCATAATCAAAGCTTACACCACTCCAGCTGGCCACATGTACACATTTACCATTCACAAAACAACCAACTGGGAAGCATTCACTAATGAAAAAGGACAAGATTTAAAAACTATTCATTACCCCCATCACAAACATAACAAGCTGTACACTCTTTAAACACAATAATGCAAAAAGTAGACAAAAAATACACCCCTAGAGGTAAAAGACCAAGACAACTCCAATATCACTCCAGAAAATCAAGACCTAATCAGACAAGGAAGTACACTTAAACGTTAGCCTATGCCACACATACAGACGCTTAATAACAAATACAAGCACTTAAGACACAAATCAACAAGAAAATATTAGAACAACTAATTTCAAACTAGGAATGATTACCTGCAAACATATGGCAAAAAAAGAAAAGAAAAAACTCTAAGGAACCCTAAACAACATCACAAATTCCAGTTGTAACACAACAAAGTCACAAGCTGCCATTACAACAAAAATAATACCCTCAAATAAAATATAGGCCAATACCCTCATCAGTAATTTCTCTCAGGTCAGCTATCTACAGCCCCACATTAATAGCGCAGCATCATTAGATGTAAATGACGGTTGCCTACAGAACCAAAAGCCTCCAGACTAGCACAGTGGTAACACGCTGGCCTCGCATTCGGAGGTCGAGGGATCGCGCCTCGTCCAGGCAAGAGAGCTTAAGCAGTTTACTGGGGAGGTTACTGCTGTGGCTGGGCACCACAGTGGGGGTTGAGGCCTGTGCCGGCTGGCGGCCGCCCTATGGATCCTCCATGACCCGTTCCACCCATTCGTTGGTGGAGAATCTAAAAACAAACAACAACAGAACCAAACTCTGTACCTTTCATGAACCACCAGATGAAGTACATCCCCACAATCTCAAGTACTCATCTGTTTGAGATCCTGATAATAAACAACATTCATCTTAGACACCTGTGACCCCAAGACTTACAAGCGCTCACTAACATAAACTACAGCTACTCTCACAACACAATACTCAATATTTGGAATCAGGATGTTATTACCACAATCCCCAAACCCATCAAAAGCCCCACGCTTCCCTCTCCACATCATCCCATCACACTACTCTGCACTCCTTCAAACTTCAGCAAGCGAATATTACTGCAATAAGTTACATAACATGTATTTAACACCGTTACAATGGCGTTTTCAATCCACAATACACCTTTCTTACAAAGAAGTTTTGATGGCAGGAATTTAGCAAGGCCAGCATTAAGGACTCTTCTCGGAACATTAACATATGTGTGGTCTTTAACGCCATAAAGTCACAAGTAAAATGAACACAAACATCCATAATATCACAAAAGCATGCTGGTCAACTAACTCACAGGTAGATGTGAACAGGTTTCTCACTCAAGGATCCATTTTATCACCCATGCTCTATAACCTCAATGCTATTCAATTTTATAGTCCAGTTATGAAAATTATTGTGCAATTCTTACAAATCTCTGTATCTATATTTTACTATATATTCATATGTATATGTGTGTGCGTGCGTGCGTGTATGTATGCAAGTATATGTGTGTGCATGAGTGTACATGTGTGTGTGTGGGCATGTGTATGTGTGTGTGTAAAAATTTAAGAGGCCGGGGGGATGGAGGGATTCACGTCAGTGTAACTCACCCGCCAGCCTAGAGAACATTCCATTAAATGATCTCTCTCCTCTCTCTCTCTCTCTCCTCTCTCCTCTCTCTCTCTCTCTCTCTCTCTCTCTCTCTCTCTCTCTCTCTCTCTCTCTCTCTCTCTCTCTCGTGTGTTACATATGCATGAGATTAACACGCTAAGTGCAACAAACGGCAATGCTTTTCCCAGCTGTTTACTTTTGCATTAGATATAATCTCTCTCTCTCTCTCTCTCTCTCTCTCTCTCTCTCTCTCTCTCTCTCTCTCTCTCTCTCTCTCTCTCTCTCTCTCTCTCTCTCTCTCTCTCTCTCTCTCTCTAAATTATGTTATTACCAATCAGAAAATAAAAAAAAATCTTACGGGAAGTACGCATTTAGTCGTAACATTTATATATATATATATATATATATATATATATATATATATATATATATATATATATATATATATATATATAGTAGTGTGTGTGTGTGTGTGTGTGTGTGTGTGTGATTACCTAATTGTGATTACCTAATTGTGTTTACGGGAAAGAGCCCAAATCTCGTATCTTCCCGTCTCCTCATCGGTTCCATTTCAGACTTAGTGATACTTATCATACCTGTCCTTAAAACTATGGATTGAGATAGCATTAACTACCTCCTCGCTTAGCCAATTCCAATTATCAACTACTCTTACACTGAAAAAGTATTTCCTTACATCCTGCAAACAAGTTTTCTTACCAAGCTTCAAACTATGACCTAGTTCTAGAGCCAGCCATATCAAAATATCGATCCCTATCCACTCTATCATAACCATGAAGGAATTTAAAGACTGTCACCATATCCCCCCTCACTCTTCTAGCTTCGAGTGATGGTAAGTCGAATTCCCTCAGCCTCTCATCATAACTGAGATTGCGTATTTCTGGCACCAGTTTCGTGGCATGTCTTTGAACTTTTTCAAGCTTAGCTATGTGCTTTTTCAAGTGCGGATTCCAAAAGGGGGCTGCATATTCGAGTTTTGGCCTCACATAGGTTACATAAATATTTCTGAACATTTCCTTGTCCATGTGCCTGAAGACTACCCTTACATTTGATAAGAATGCATATGCTGCCCTTACTATGCCATTTATATGTATTTCTGGAGACAAATCTGCCAGTATATTTACTCCTAGATCTCTCTCATTTTCTGTCTATTGAAGTTGTACTCCAGCCACCGAGTAGTCACGCTTGGGCCTTCTTGCACTTGTACCCATTCTCATTACCTTACATTTTGAAGTATTGAATTTCATTAGCCACTTTTCTGACCACTCATGCAGATTATTTAGATCCTCCTGAAGTTCTCTACCATTGTTCTCGTTTTTTACTTTCTTCACAATCTTTGCATCATCTGCAAACATATTCATTAATGAATTTACAGACACTGGTAGTGTGTGTGTGTGTGTGTGTGTATGTGTGTGTGTGTGTGTGTGTGATTACCTAATTGTGATTACCTAATTGTGTTTACGGGAAAGAGCCCAAATCTCGTATCTTCCCGTCTCCTCATCGGTTCCATTTTAGACTTAGTGATACTTATCATACCTGTCTTTAAAACTATGGATTGAGATAGCATTAACTACCTCCTCGCTTAGCCAATTCCAATTATCAACTACTCTTACACTGAAAAAGTATTTCCTTACATCCTGCAAAGAAGTTTTCTTACGAAGCTTCAAACTATGACCTCTAGTTCTAGAGCCAGTCATATCAAAATAGCGATCCCTATCCACTCTATCATAACCATGAAGGAATTTAAAGACTGTCACCATATCCCCCCTCACTCTTCTAGCTTCGAGTGATGGTAAGTCTAATTCCCTCAGCCTCTCATCATAACTGAGATTGCGTATTTCTGGCACCAGTTTCGTGGCATGTCTTTGAACTTTTTCAAGCTTAGCTATGTGCTTTTTCAAGTGCGGATTCCAAAAGGGGGCTGCATATTCCAGTTTTGGCCTCACATAGGTTACATAAATATTTCTGAATATTTCCTGGTCCATGTGCCTGAAGGCTACCCTTACATTTGATAAGAATGCATATGCTGCCCTTACTATGCCATTTATATGTATTTCTGGAGACAAATCTGCCAGTATGTTTATTCCTAAATCTCTCTCATTTTCTGTCTCTTGAAGTTGTACTCCAGCCACCGAGTAGTCAAGCTTGGGCCTTCTTGCACTTGTACCCATTCTCATTACCTTACATTTTGAAGTACTGAATTTCATTAGCCACTTTTCTGACCACTCATGCAGATTATTTAGATCCTCCTGAAGTTCTCTACCATTGTTCTCGTTTTTTTACTTTCTTCACAATCTTTGCATCATCTGCAAACATATTCATGAATGAATTTACAGACTCTGGTAGTGTGTGTGTGTGTGTGTGTGTGTGTGTGTGTGTGTGTGTGTGTGTGTGTGTGTGTGTGTGTGTGTGTGTGTGTGATTACCTAATTGTGATTACCAAATTGTGTTTACGGGAAAGAGCCAAAAGCTCGTATCTTCCCGTCTCCTCATCGGTTCCATTTTAGACTTAGTGATACTTATCATATCTGTCCTTAAAACTATGGATTGAGATAGCATTAACTACCTCCTCGCTTAGCCAATTCTAATTATCAACTACTCTTACACTGAAAAAGTATTTCCTTACATCCTGCAAAGAAGTTTTCTTACCAAGCTTCAAACTATGACCTTTAGTTCTAGAGCCAGTCATATCAAAATAGCGATCCCTATCCACTCTATCATAACCATGAAGGAATTTAAAGACTGTCACCATATCCCCCCTCACTCTTCTAGCTTCGAGTGATGGTAAGTCTAATTCCCTCAGCCTCTCATCATAACTGAGATTGCGTATTTCTGGCACCAGTTTCGTGGCATGTCTTTGAACTTTTTCAAGCTTAGCTATGTGCTTTTTCAAGTGCGGATTCCAAAAGGGGGCTGCATATTCCACTTTTGGCCTCACATAGGTTACATAAATATTTCTGAACATTTCCTTGTCCATGTGCCTGAAGGCTACCCTTACATTTGATAAGAATGCATATGCTGCCCTTACTATGCCATTTATATGTATTTCTGGAGACAAATCTGCCAGTATGTTTACTCCTAGATCTCTCTCATTTTCTGTCTATTGAAGTTGTACTCCAGCCACCGAGTAGTCAAGCTTGGGCCTTCTTGCACTTGTACCCATTCTCATTACCTTACATTTTGAAGTATTGAATTTCATTAGCCACTTTTCTGACCACTCATGCAGATTATTTAGATCCTCCTGAAGTTCTCTACCATTGTTCTCGTTTTTTACTTTCTTCACAATCTTTGCATCATCTGCAAACATATTCATTAATGAATTTACAGACTCTGGTAGTGTGTGTGTGTGTGTGTGTCATTACCTAATTGTGATTACCTAATTGTGTTTACGGGAAAGAGCCCAAAGCTCGTATCTTCCCGTCTCCTCATCGGTTCCATTTTAGACTTAGTGATAATTATCATACCTGTCTTTAAAACTATGGATTGATATAGCATTAACTACCTCCTCGCTTAGCCAATTCCAATTATCAACTACTCTTACACTGAAAAAGTATTTCCTTACATCCTGCAAAGAAGTTTTCTTACGAAGCTTCAAACTATGACCTCTGGTTCTAGAGCCAGTCATATCAAAATAGCGATCCCTATCCACTCTATCACAACCATGAAGGAATTTAAAGACTGTCACCATATCCCCCCTCACTCTTCTAGCTTCGAGTGATGGTAAGTCTAATTCCCTCAGCCTCTCATCATAACTGAGATTGCGTATTTCTGGCACCAGTTTCGTGGCATGTCTTTGAACTTTTTCAAGCTTAGCTATGTGCTTTTTCAAGTGCGGATTCCAAAAGGGGGCTGCATATTCTACTTTTGGCCTCACATAGGTTACATAAATATTTCTGAACATTTCCTTGTCCATGTGCCTGAAGGCTACCCTTACATTTGATAAGAATGCATATGCTGCCCTTACTATGCCATTTATATGTATTTCTGGAGACAAATCTGCCAGTATGTTTATTCCTAAATCTCTCTCATTTTCTGTCTCTTGAAGTTGTACTCCAGCCACCGAGTAGTCAAGCTTGGGCCTTCTTGCACTTGTACCCATTCTCATTACCTTACATTTTGAAGTATTGAATTTCATTAGCCACTTTTCTGACCACTCATGCAGATTATTTAGATCCTCCTGAAGTTCTCTACCATTGTTCTCGTTTTTTACTTTCTTCACAATCTGCATGTGTGTGTGTGTGTGTGTGATTACCTAATTGTGATTACCTAATTGTGTTTACGGGAAAGAGCCCAAAGCTCGTATCTTCCCGTCTCCTGATCGGTTCCATTTTTAGACTTAGTGATACTTATCATACCTGTCCTTAAAACTATGGATTGAGATAGCATTAACTACCTCCTCGCTTAGCGAATTCCAATTATCAACTACTCTTACACTGAAAAAGTATTTCCTTACATCCTGCAAACAAGTTTTCTTCCGAAGCTTCAAACTATGACCTCTAGTTCTAGAGCCAGCCATATCGAAATATCGATCCCTATCCACTCTATCATAACCATGAAGGAATTTAAAGACTGTCACCATATCCCCCCTTACTCTTCTAGCTTCAAGTGATGGCAAGTCTAATTCCCTCAGCCTCTCATCATACCTGTGTGTGTGTGTGTGTGTGTGTGTGTGTGTGTGTGTGTGTGTGTGTGTGTGTGTGTGTGTGTGTGTGTGATTACCTAATTGTGCTTACGGGAAAGAGCCCAAAGCTCGTATCTTCCCGTCACCTCATCGGTTCCATTTTAGACTTAGTGATACTTATCGTACCTGTCCTTAAAACTATGGATTGAGACAGCAATAACTACCTCCTCGCTTAGCCAATTCCAATTAAAAACTACTCTTACACTGAAAAAGTATTTCCTTACATCCTGCAAACAAGTTTTCTTACCAAGCTTCAAACTATGACCTCTAGTTCTAGAGCCAGCCATATCAAAATAGCGATCCCTATCCACTCTATCATAACCATGAAGGAATTTAAAGACTGTCACCAAATCCCCCCTCACTCTTCTAGCTTCGAGTGATGGTAAGTCTAATTCCCTCAGCCTCTCATCATAACTGAGATTGCGTATTTCTGGCACCAGTTTCGTGGCATGTCTTTGAACTTTTTCAAGCTTAGCTATGTGCTTTTTCAAGTGCGGATTCCAAAAGGGGGCTGCATATTCGAGTTTTGGCCTCACATAGGTTACATAAATATTTCTGAACATTTCCTTGTCCATGTGCCTGAAGGCTACCCTTACATTTGATAAGAATGCATATGCTGCCCTTACTATGCCATTTATATGTATTTCTGGAGACAAATCTGCCAGTATGTTTATTCCTAAATCTCTCTCATTTTCTGTCTCTTGAAGTTGTACTTCAGCCACCGAGTAGTCAAGCTTGGGCCTTCTTGCACTTGTACCCATTCTCATTACCTTACATTTTGAAGTATTGAATTTCATTAGCCACTTTTCTGACCACTCATGCAGATTATTTAGATCCTCCTGAAGTTCTCTACCATTGTTCTCGTTTTTTACTTTCTTCACAATCTGCATGTGATTACCTAATTGTGATTACCTAATTGTGTTTACGGGAAAGAGCCCAAAGCTCGTATCTTCCCGTCTCCTGATCGGTTCCATTTTTAGACTTAGTGATACTTATCATACCTGTCCTTAAAACTATGGATTGAGATAGCATTAACTACCTCCTCGCTTAGTGAATTCCAATTATCAACTACTCTTACACTGAAAAAGTATTTCCTTACATCCTGCAAACAAGTTTTCTTCCGAAGCTTCAAACTATGACCTCTAGTTCTAGAGCCAGCCATATCGAAATATCGATCCCTATCCACTCTATCATAACCATGAAGGAATTTAAAGACTGTCACCATATCCCCCCTTACTCTTCTAGCTTCGAGTGATGGCAAGTCTAATTCCCTCAGCCTCTCATCATAACTGAGATTGCGTATTTCTGGCACCAGTTTCGTGGCATGTCTTTGAACTTTTTCAAGCTTAGCTATGTGCTTTTTCAAGTGCGGATTCCAAAAGGGGGCTGCATATTCGAGTTTTGGCCTCACATAGGTTACATAAATATTTCTGAACATTTCCTTGTCCATGTGCCTGAAGGCTACCCTTACGTTTGATAAGAATGCATATTCTGCCCTTACTACGCCATTTATATGTATTTCTGGAGACAAATCTGCCAGTATGTTTACTCCTAGATCTCTCTCATTTTCTGTCTCTTGAAGTTGTACTCCAGCCACCGAGTAGTCAAGCTTGGGCCTTCTTGCACTTGTACCCATTCTCATTACCTTACATTTTGAGGTATTGAATTTCATTAGCCACTTTTCTGACCACTCATGCAGATTATTTAGATCCTCCTGAAGTTCTCTACCATTGTTCTCGTTTTTTACTTTCTTCACAATCTTTGCATCATCTGCAAACATATTCATGAATGAATTTACAGACTCTGGTAGGTCATTTACATATACAAGGAACAAAAGTGGCCCTAAAACTGAACCCTGTGGAACTCCACTACTAACTCTTCTCCATTCAGACACTGAGTGTCTTACTCTAACCCTCTGTTCCCTTCCTTCTAAGTAAGTTTTTATCCATTCCAAGACATTTCCACCTATTCTAGCCATTGATTGCAGCTTCCTAATAAGTCTCCCATGTGGAACAGTGTCAAACGCTTTCTGGAAGTCTAGGAATATGCAATCTGCCCAGCCGTCTCTTTCCTGTAAGATTTGGCTTACCTCATCATAAAATTCTAATAAGTTTGTTACTGTTGATCTTCCTTCTCTGAAGCCATGTTGCCTCACTTACAAAAAGTTGAAGGATTCCAAGTGAAGAGAGATATGTTTCCTTAGTAGTTTCTCCATAAGTTTGCAAACTATACTGGTCAAGGAAACTGGTCTATTGTTCAGAGCCGTATCCCTCCTTCCCTTTTTGAAGATAGGTATCACATTTGCTTGTTTCCAGCATCTTGGAATCTCCCCCGACTCCAGTGACTCCTTAAATATGATATTTAGTGCCACTGATATTGTGTTTGCGCACTTTTTAAGCACATGAGGGGATATGTCATCAGGACCTGTAGCTTTATGAACATCTAAATCCATCAGCGCCTTGCATACCTCTGTGGCTGTAAGGTTGATGTTCTCTAGTACCGGCCCTTGAGCTTCTATCACTGCAATCTGAGGGGGTGGGGTATTTTCTACTGTAAATACTGACTGAAACTCCTTGCTCAATTCTTTGCAGATCTCTTCGTCCGTCTCAGTGATGCTTCCATCCGCTCTCTTTAGCCTTAAAACCTGTTCTTTTACCTTCAGTTTTCCTCTGATAAAGCTGTGGAAAAGCTTGGGATTTTCTTTAGCCTTCCTGGTGATGTCCCTCTCATAATCTCTCTCTGCCTCTCTCCTTTTACTTAGGTAGTCATTTCTTGCTCTTTTGTAGGTTTGCCAGGCATTTATGTTTTTTCTCCTCCTATTCCTTTTCCAGCATTTGTCTCTCCACTCCTTAGCTCTTTTACACCCATTATCGAACCATTTCTCTCTGGCATGAATTGCACCTACTTTGGTGACAGGTATGCAGCAATCTACTATCTTCCCATATTTCTCACTAAAGATGTCATACATTTCTTGTACAGATTTGTTGTAAAATAAGGTTCTCCAGTCAATAACTGCAAAAAGCTCATTCATTTTGATGTAATCTCCTTTCGGATAGTTCCTCCTCATGTCCTCAGTGCCTCTACTCTCAGGAAGAATGTCTTCAATGATATACTCCATCAACAACACACAGTGGTCACTCTTTCCAATTGGTGGTTCATACTCAATATTTTCAATATCCAACACATTATCTGTGAACACCAGATCAAGTAGTGATGGCTCATCCCCACCCCTGGCTCTTGTTGGTTCCATTACATGTTGGTGTAGGAAATTCCCTTGTACGCAATCTAGGAATCTTGCCCCAAATGAGTCCTCACCACTGTGTGGGTCAAGATTTATCCAATCTATCTCTTTATGATTAAAGTCTCCCATAATCAAAATCCTACATTTTTTCTCCCGCGCCATGTTAACAACTGAGTTTATGACTTCAATCGTACCTATATGACTTTCCTCATAAATTTCAAGCCTATTTTGGTTCCTTGGTGGGTTGTATACAACAGTTATTATAATGCTCTCTGACCCAGTATTTATGCGAGCAACAAGAAATTCCCTGAACTCACTTTCTATAGCCAAGTTTATTTCTTCAACTTGAATCCTCTCACTTATGAGCAGTGCTATCCCTCCACCAGTCCTCTCAGATCTTTCGACCCTTAGTATTCTGAAGCCCTTAGGAAAAACTGTGACACTGTTTATGTCCTCACTCAACTTAGTCTCTGTAATTGCTACTATATCTGCCTTACTGTTGTGAATCCTATCTTTTAATTCTACTGCCTTACCAGCTAATCCATCAGCATTTGTGTATAACAATCTTAATGAGGCCCCATCCCCTGATCTTCTGTCATTATCTTCTTTATCTCCCCTTTGTCTGGAAGTATTCTGTAACAAAAATTTTTCTTCTCTTCTTCATTTCTTTCATCATTTAACCTTCTTGCCTCTTGCAACAAGTTTTTGATCTTTCCCATCTCTTCCTGTGTTCTGTATCGTCTAATGAACACTTCTTTGCATTCTTGAAGGTCTTTTAGACTTTTTTTTCTCAACAATATTTCCCTACATGTCTCCCCTCTCTCAAAGGTTACTTTTGTTGGTCTCGGCTTTCCTTCCCTCGAATATTTACCTAGTTGGTGTATGTTTACAATATCCTCAGGACCACATACTACTCCAAGCTTTCTTATCAGGTCTACAACGTTAGCTTTATTTTCTTCCAGTCTCCCCTGCCATGTTGGCTCCTGGGATTCACTTATGCCTGAGATTACCACTGTCTTCTCCTTATCAAGTGCCTGTCTGATGAGTGGGTTTGCCCTTTCCATCACAACGTCTTTCATTTTTTCGATTACTGTCTCTTTATAGTCAACTGTTTGTATGTTTTCCAGTGCCACCACCTTTACAGCCTCTTTTACTGCCCCATTCCCCTTTAGTGCATCAGCAAAGGACGTTTTCATGGCATCATTTTCCATATTCAGCTCCTGGAACTCTTTTCTGAACTGTTCAATGTTTTCCTTAATCTGAACATTCCAAGCAGCAATCTCGTCTCTCTCAGAAGAGAGCAGTGAACTAACATCTAATTCCTTTAGGTTGTCATTTAGCTGTTTGTTTTTATCTTCTTGTTTAGAAATTCTAGATTCTAGTTGACTCTTTTCCCCTTCCAGCTTCTTTATTCTTTTTTCTAGTTCCTTTCTCTCCTGCCCTTGTGCTTTATTTGCTTCCTCCAAAGATCTTATTTGTTCTCTGAGTGTTTCATTCTCTTTCATTTCTCCATCCATATTCCGAATTTTATCATCAAGGCTTGTAACCATTTCCTCTAACTTCTTGATTCTCTGTTTAAGTCCTCTGATGACTACCCCTTCTCCCGACCCATGGGTGGGAGAGGTTTGGGACAGAGATGGCTTCATTTTTATGTTCTCCCTCTCACAGAATATAGAAAGAAGACGAGAAAGAGGAAAAAAAAAAGAAAAGAGAAAAACTTCTAATTTACCTTCACACAGAATTTTTATATCTCCATATAAGTGCTATTTAGTGACTCAGTTTGTCTCCTTTCTGGTAACACACCTCTTAACTTAAAAACTTGACCATGGTAATTTAAGTATAAAAAGAAAAACAAAAACAAAAGTCAAACCTGAAGGAAAATTCGAATTTGTGTTCGAGGTGGCACCCACGTGTTTCTGTTATATATTCTTCCTAACTGATAAACTGACTTGCTAACCAAGATATGTTATCACGGGATTTAGACTTTACATTTAACTCAATATATATACAAAATAACAAAATAGCAAAAGAGAAAGCTAAAAGAAAAGCAAAAAAAAAATGAAGAAAATAGGACTGCTGTACTACTTGGCAACTTAACTCAGTACTGTTGACAGGTGGGTATTTGGTAATTTTTTTTTCTTTTATTCAATTTTTTTCGTGTATCAAACTAACTAACTAGTTAATATAAATGGGAAGGATACTGATTTTAACAATATATAGAACCACAGGATCAGGTAAAACGGCTTAAGAGCTTTCCCCAGTTTACACAAAAAATTAGGTAATGTGGTGTGATGGCTCCACGTCTGGCAACTCTTCTAGATTTCCCTCAAGGCAGAAACTGGACGGCAGCTTCTCTCTCTTCCTCACGAAAAAGTTCTCAATTTTTTTCCTTTAATATGAACAGTCTCGTCTTACAACAAATATTAGTTTTTGTACTCACAATACTCTGCAGGATTTCAGATTTATGGAAATTATGGTAAAGTTTTCCACTAAGCATTTTAGTCACTCGAAACAGTTAAAAATTTAAGAGGAGCAATTCCGTGTGTCACTGAACGCCTTTGTGTGTGTGTACTGTGTGTGTGTGTGTGTGTGTGTGTGTGTGTGTGTGTGTGTGTGTGTGTGTGTGATTACCTAATTGTGGTTACCTAATTGTGTTTACGGGAAAGATCCCAAAGCTCGTATC